>JAQPPZ010009838.1:0-29435 GCA_028583015.1 Wollemia nobilis
ATGGACAAGGATATCAAGAAAAATCATGGAAAGGCAACTATAGACACTGATTATGATCAGTTCCTAATGGGAGTTTTACTCCCACCCTAGAATTAATTGCCTCAACAGGAGGTGGGGGAGGGGCTAAGCTAAGGGGGTCATTCTTAACCCTGAGCCCCAAAGGTGACCCTTTGTCATTGATGACAAAGGGAGAGATATTTGAGTAAGGGGGAGAGCCTTGAGTGAAGGGAAGCAAAGCTTCAAAGGATGGTTTTCAGTTGGTTTTAGTTTTGACAATTTGCAGTGGTTTCATCAGTGGTTTGCCATCAATGACAAAGGGGGAGATTGTTAGTAATTTTGGGTATGTTGCCTAGCTTCATGTTTGTGAGTTTTCATTGATGTCAAAAGGAGTTTTTGTTGATGTCAAAATGAATTTGTGTTGATATCAAAAAGAGTTTTGTGCCAAAAAGATCTTGAAAGTTCCATGATGTTTGTTTAAGGGTTTTTATTAAAACCATGGTGACAAGGTTAAATGTTTTTCTTAAAACCATCTGGACTCATTGAGGGTTTTTATTAAAACCATCTTGGCTTTATGAAAATGTTTTGCTCCTTGAAAAAACCTTAAAAGTTCATTTTGATTATTAATAAATAAATTAACTCAAACCTTTGAAAAGGTTTTAAGTTAATTTTATTATTAATAAAATAATATTTATTAATTTAATAATTATTATTGAAAGGGTTTCTAAACCCTTAGCGACGCTTATGTAAAATACTTACAACATCAATGTCAAATTGCATGGGATGCAAAAGACGATTAAAGGGCATTAATTCCTAAGGTTCAATGCACCTTCAATTTGTGCGATTACCTTCGAATTTGTATTGCTCTGTGACCTTTGATTTTAGATTGCTCTATGATTTTTGAGTTTTGTATTGCTCTTTGTTTAAGTTCCTATTTCATACACCTATGAGGAAGACAAATATGTTTGTCTTTAATCTATACGAGCAAAGGGAAGGTAAAATGATGAGTCGTGCTTGAGATTTTTGTTGGGAACTTGTGCTCCAACGGTGGAGGTAGTGGAGTGAAGTCACTCGCTAAGTAGAGGTGTTGAGTTCGATTCATGCTAGGCATGTTTTAGTTTTTTCTTGGTCATGATTATTGTGCATGTGGTATGGCGGTTTCTTTGGACCATGAGTTTGGAGGAGGAAGCACTTTGGTGCTTATGTTGGTGTTTCCACACTTATCCTAAGGTTGGAGAATTGATTTTTGGCCAAGGTAGATCTTTTTTTGATAATGTGGAATATTTGATTTTACTTGGCAATTATTGTTGGTAATTGGATGGAGGTATAAGGTTAAATAGAAATATTGCTTTAACATTGTTATTATTGATGCTTAATGTTTATGTTGTAAATGCATTTAGAAGTAAATGTATTTTAGGATTTATAAGGGTTTAAGGAATAATTGTGCTTAATGTCATATTGGGGTTAGAAAGATTTTGGAGTTATTGAGTGGATATTCTCTTGTAATTATTTTTGAGGTTGAATTTATTTTGTGATATATTAAGTAGGAGTTATAAGGTGTAAAGGAATATTGTTGATATGTATATTTGTGAGTTTTGATTATTGATGAGTTGCACTGATAAGGTGTTATTAGGACTCTTATCATTGTGCATTATTCCATTGTTGCTAACTCTAATTTGTGGCAAATTGAGAGTTAGTTTTGTGACAAATTTTGAGTTCTCCTTCTTCATCAAACTAAAGGTATGGGCACATTCTTCCATGTTTATTATTGATTGATGGTTTTCCAAAAATAAGTTTGGAGTGAAAATTATTAAATTAAGTTTCCTTATTTGGAGTGGATCTTATTTTCTGAAAGTGGAAGTATTGATTATGCATTATTATATCATGATGAGTTTATGAGTTATTGCATAATTCTGGTTTATGAGAGTGGAAAAATTTGAAGTTTGCTTTAGGTTTTTTTGAGTGAGAAGCTTATGCCATTGCTATAAGTTGTTGAAACCCTAATTGAGTTGTTTTGTTGTTGAGATTTTTGTTTTGAGATTGCTTCTGTTGAGATTGAGTTGATTAAGTTATACTTTACTTGATACATGAGTTGGGTTTGATCCTTTGAGATTTTATTTTATCAAGTTGTACGTTGCTTGATAAAATTGGTTGTGTGGTTAAGTTGAGCATTTCCATTTGAGAGAATTTGGAAATATATTGAACCCATTTTTGATGCTTAGAGAGAGATTGGTTTGAGTCCTTGAAAACTAACTTGGCTAGGGTTTGATAGCAAGTTTTTGTTCTATGTTGGAGGAGTTGATTTCTTGATATTGCATTATTGACAGTTAGTGGTTCATGGTTCAAGATCTTGTGAAAGTATACTACTTCTATCATTATTATGATTTGAGAAAGAGTTTGTTTTTGAGTTGAAGGATAGAACATATTGAGTCTCTACCAATTATCTTTATGCTCCTATGAGATTGATTTGAGTTGAGATTGAAAGTTGAAGGATAGAAAATTGAGTCTCTAAAAATTCTTTTTATGCTTCTATAAGATTGATTTGAGTTGATATTGAGAGTTGAAGGATAGAACATATTGAGTCTCTAACAATTATATTTATTCTTATATGAGATTTATTTGAGTTGAGATTGAAATTTGAAGGATAGAAAATATTGAGTCTCTAACAATTCTCTTTGTGCTTCTATGAGATTGATTTGATATGATTGGATGAAACACATTGGATCTCTAAAAATTCTTTGTATGTGTTTACATTGGGCAAGTTTCTTGGTAAACTTGCTTGAGCTGATTTGGGCAAGTTCTTGGTGAGATTTCTATGACAGATTTGGGTAGGTTCTTGTGGAGAACTTGTGGACTGATTTGGACAGGTTCTTGTGGAGAACTTGTGGACTGATTTGGACAGGTTATTTTTGAAGAACTTGTAGGCAGATTTTATGAAATCTTGGTGAAGACTTATGAGTATTTGTGATTGATTTGTTCAATATTTTGGATTAAGCTTGGGATAGATCTGACAAATATTTGAGAGCAAATTTGTGTTGGACTAGAGGACTAAGTTTGGTTTAGATTTGTGACAGAGGTTGAGAGGACTTGTGTTGGACCGACTAACTGTGTTTAGTACAAGTATTGATGAGCAACTGTGGAGGTGATCAGTGAGGACATAAGTCTCTAGAGCCAGAGCAAGGAGGACATGACGTCTTTTGTGGAAATGAGTTCCATCTACTAGCGGTAGAAGAGGTAGTGATCTTATAAAGTATCATTTCCAGAGCTTTGGGGGATAGAACGTCTCATTTGGGTAGGAGGCTCATAAATACTTCTTTGGGGGATAGCACATATCCTTTGGGCATGAGGCTCATAAATATTTGATTAGGGGGACAGGAAGTCCATAAACATTGTAATTGGGAAGGATTCCCCAAGGATTTGATTGAGAAAATTTAGTGAAATATTTTCTCTATGGAGTAGCCCACCTTTGGTGAACCATGTTATATTGGTGTCTCAATTGTGTGATGACTTGTATACTGGTTTGATTACTACTTTTATTTTGCTATTGGTTCATTGCATTGCTTTCTAAAGTAAAAGGAAAAAGTTAAAAAGTGGTCTTATGCTGTTCACTCCCCCTCTTAGTATAAGTTTGTGTTCTTTACTCCCTTCATGGAATCACCTCCAATGATCCCTAATCACTTACGGTCTCCTTTTATTATTCCCACAAATCCATTTTTATTATCGTCTGCCCTCTCTTTATCAAGGCTCAATGCTCAACCACCCCTACCTCCAAAGTCTCCTCTCATCAAGGCATACCTGTCTACATTGAAATATTTGAAGGCCCCCTCACCCTATGTCAGGAAGATCTTGATATAGTTCCTTTCACATAAATAATTATGATGATGAGGGAGGATAATTTCGAAATATCCCAAAATAATAATTTAAAATTTTAACTTTTAATATCTTATCCTAAAAAGGATACCATCCATTTTTAATATAAGAATAATAACATTTCATTTATATAACTTATTATTATAAATAACATTTTATTATAAATAAATTATTATTATAAATCATATTTTATAAAAATATATTATTATTTTATTATAAATATACAATTGTATTTATGGTTCATTATAGACATTGCATATCTATTTTAATTACAACAATACATAGTTTTTCATGCCTCTAAG
This sequence comes from Wollemia nobilis, assembly GCA_028583015.1. Lineage (NCBI taxonomy): Eukaryota > Viridiplantae > Streptophyta > Pinopsida > Araucariales > Araucariaceae > Wollemia > Wollemia nobilis. The sequence continues at coordinate 4,170 of JAQPPZ010009838.1, forward strand.
GCCTACCAGGGAGGGTCATGAAAATATGTATATGTGTTTTGATTCAATACCTAATGAGTATTATTGAGAGAATAAATTTAATAAATTAATAGATCTTAGTACTAGTTCCTTATTCTTTTATATTATTTTAATGAACTAAATAGAGAACTACAAATAAACAAAGAGAAAATAATGCAGTAAAATTGACGTTGAAAGGAAACACTAGAATAGAACTACCTAAAATCATGTTGAAGATAAATTAACTATTTGAACTTAGATTCATTATTTGTGAAGATTTTATCACCTACACACTTGTTCATCACCAGATGACATGCAAATTTGTAAAAATATGAAAAGAAAAAAGTAGTGGTGTTAGTATTTTGAGGGTCTACTTGATACTTGGGAAGTTAAACGCCATTTTCTACAACCAAGATCCTTGTTTCTTTTTACAAAATCAATTTTGAAGCTTTGAAAGAAGATAAATTGCATGAAACTAAAATATAATTGCTAAAAAATCCAAATTTATCTTGTTGAGATAATTTTGTTAGAATTTTATGCATCATATCTATGCTTTATTATTACATTATATCATTTACCACTAATATAAACTATGCGATAAGTTAATTAGTATGTGGTTTCTCCAATAGGAAGGTAATTCATTACCAACCTATTTTATATTTTAAATACCACTACACAATATGAATTGATGTTCATTTTTATCACATGGTATCAAAGCTGTAATCGTGATCATTTTATTTTGGATAATGCACTTTGTTCTATGTTTGTTTGGATAATGTGGTTTTGTTTCCAGTGCCACTCGAAACATAAGTAGATAAAGCATTCCAAATAGATCACGATCTATGAATCTGATAGAGGTGATTCAGATTGAATTAATCCAGACCAAACGCTCACACAGTTTGGCTTATGTTGGTGGAAAATGTACTAACTTGTTGATCATTTGCATAATTTGGTCTACTTGACCTCGGTGGTGGTCATGTTGAGTTTCCCCCAATCTCTATTGTGTACAACCCCATTTTTAACACCTCCTAACTTAGAATATAACTCAAATGACCATGTGTCTTGATGCTAGTGAGAACCTGCTTCTTAAAAATCTTGAACTGGTTGAAATGAACCATGAGCAAAATGGGAGCAATACCAAGTGTTTATCGAATAGTTGCATCCATCACAGCAAAGTTGCATCTGACGCCAGACCCCAAAAAAAAATACTGACAAATATTAATATAAGATACGTTGTACCTGATTAATCTAATGTAAACATATTTAGTATGGTAAAATGAATTAGATAGCACAATCAAGACCCTAAAAAAGGGAAAATATGAAGATATGTAATGAAATGGATCTGAGAAAAAGGTAAAATAAAGAATTAAAATATATTGAAATAAAATATCATGACAAGATAACTTCCATTTACGTGTATGGACAAAGCCTATGTGGAAAGTGTGAGGTATGCATGCAAGGCTTATTGATGCATAAAGGTAAAAATGTATCTTGAAGAACAATGCTTGTTTAATTGCTAGAGAAATTTGATAGAGCTTCACAACTACCCAACTACTTTAGGAGAGAAGGTAACATTGCAAAATATGAATGCAATTAGAAAGAGACTAGTTCTAACTAGAAAAAAAATATAATTGAAGGATTGGCATGTTTCATCAATTTGGCATAGGCAAAAAATGAACCAAATTGGAAATATTCTAGGGTGTACACCAAATTTTCTAGCTAGATAAATTCATGGTCATGAAATTTTCTAGGCTACCAATTTGTCCATTTGACAGTTGGAGGGGCAAGACTTCAAATTTTGGTCTTAGCTAAGGTTTTACACCATGGAGATAAAGTCACATTCTAAAAAATTATTTGTGAGTGATGAACTTGTTTTGACTCTCCAATTTTTATAATGAAGGTTAAAAAATGACTTAGGCAGGTTGCCAAACTTGACTAGAATCCTAGGTTTTGATGGGATGAGTAAAATTGTGTGTCTACAAGATGAATTTTAGGAAAATAGCATGGAGACTTATTTCTAATTAGAAGATCAACAAGATACAAAGCATTACTTGAATTAGTAGGTGTTGATATATGTGTTCCAATACAAACTCCATCACCTATTAAGATTATATTCATTACTTTTATTGATGACTTTAGTCAAAAAAACATGGATGTACTTTCTCAAGCAAAAATCATAAGAATTTTGTTCGTTTTGATAATTTGAAGATTACATAGAGAAACAAAGTGGTTTTTTTAAATATTTTTTAAATAGACATAAAAGGTTAGTTTATTTCCAATTAATTTCAAATTACTGACTACATGCTATAATCCTTACCAAAAGGAGGTAGCTGAATGTAAGAATCATTCAATCATGGAGATGGAAAGAAATATGCTCAAGGCCAAGGATCTTGAAAATACTTCTTGGCCTAAATTAGTATCCACATATATTTACTTGCTAATAAATGTTAAACAAAAATTGCAAAGAATATAACTTCTTGTGAGGTTTGAAGTGGAAGAAAATCTTGATGTGGCTCATCTTAAGGTGTTTGATTGCATTACTTATGCTCATATAGCCAAAGAGATAAGATAAACAATTAATTATAAAAGTGAAAAATGCATTTTTATTGGCTACAATGAGGAGACACATGGTTATAGACTATATAATCTATTGACAAAGAACTTGATAATGAGTCATGATGTAATTTTTGTTAATAATTAAGCATGGCAATGGAACAAAAATGTTCAACAACAAATTATATAATTTTAAACATAGATTTTTATTATTGCACTAATATAGACTTAAACTTTGTACATATATAAATACATATAATGTTATGTCTCTTGGTTGTCTCAAGAAACTCTTAGGGCTTCACCTTCTTCTCTAAATTTTTAGCTTCTCTCAATCTCCCATGAGATGTAACAAAAAATGTAATGGCTATAAAATAATGTAATAGGTATCTAACATCCCCTTATTACATTATTTGATATAGAAAATATTTGAAGGTGTTAGTCACGACTGAAAATGAAACTTTTACAAAACATTACTACCCTCCTGATATTGAGCGTATTAAAACATAAAATTATGGTCTAGATTTGGATTTGGCTTTGGATTGGGCTCTAGATCTACCTCTATATTGGGATATAGCTCTAGATTTGAATTAGGTTTTGTCTTTGGAATTGGATTTGGATCTATATTTGGTTCTAGCACTTTACACCACTCATTTAGAATCTTCCACATGATATATTACTATAGGCTCTATCACTACACATTTTTGAGCATAATCTAGGTCACATATATAAATTTCAAGGTAGAAGTTATGCTTTATTTATAAATCCTCCCTAAATAATCCCAAGATGGCATTGGTTCATAGAAAAATTAACATTTGATAAACTATTGTCAACCACCAAACTTTATCTTATCCTTGATCTATTTTGAGAATAAAAATTTGTATGAAAACCATTCAACATTTCTTTCACTTTATACCATTCTATAGCATTCATCTATCAACAATTAACATGTATTTTATTGGCTATTTTATCTTTGTGCCAATATTTTTTCTAAGAGTGATTATTTTTACCACAAATATCAAAGGGATATAGATACCAATACTTAGCTTTCACATGTCTTGATCTTTCATAATGACTATAAATTATTCTATAAGTTTCATCCTCTACATAGGATTCTCTTCTCATAAAATAGGTCTTAGCACTTCCTATTTTACTATCATAACCAAGGCCTTAAATCTTAAGCCTTACATTTGGATTTTTGGAATTTCTTATGCGTTACCCATTGCTTCCCAATCCTATGCTATTACATCCTATTTTCATTAATTTTGAGTCAACACATTTGGTGTACTTTTCAAAACACTCAATATCTTCATCATCACTATAATATTTAACAACATGGTATTTTTCATGACCAATAAATCTATCACCAACAATGTTCAAACATCCAAAATATTCATAATTAGTATGCTCTTCAACAAAATGGCCTTTATCATGACCAAAACAATAAAAAATATTGGGCATGATATATGCTCATCTTCAATATATTTACCACTATCATAACAATATTTAAATCATCATTACTATAAATAAAATTTATCCTTTGGATAAGGTTTCTTATATCACAATAAATATTTATCATCATAGACTTATCAATGATGTCATTATCACAAGCTAAATATATATTTTTAATAATGTCACTTGTGTCACAACAAAAAATTTCCATCATGGGCTTGACCTTAAACTTTATATTTATTTCTTATTACCTTTTACACTTCACCTCAAGGATTTCAGGAGTGATTGATTCCAAGTGCATTCTATTCACAACATCAATAGGGATGCCACACTATTTTCAAAATGATTTTTCCAAACATCAACTTCTTTAAGAATTATATGTAAAAAATACTTAAGAATTATTCACCTTTACTAACTTTTTGAAATAAAAATCATTATCTGGTGTCACATCCTTTTTAACTTCAACTTGCTTTGTGACTTGTTTCCTCGTTGTCTTTCAAATTTAGTCAAGTGATGTGAACATTTATTTTGGTATATGGAATTTTTTTTTTTAACATAATAGTGTGGGTTCCTTATGTCTCCCAAATCCTCCCCCTTTTAATATACCATTCATTTGATATATCAAAAATTTTTATATACTTGCCCTTCCTATATATCCATCAGTACGTGGAAGAAGCTAGTCCTCTTGATATATATGGTTGTATATGAGAGATAGCATAAGGTACATAAAAAATAATGATGTATGGTACCGATTTAATAAAAAAAATGATTCATCCTATCCATGATACTTTCTTAAATATAAATCCTTGTACATGGGTGTAACTTCCCTATATACTTGCAATTTCTTAATTTTAGTATTTATGTTTAGTGATAGTGATGAAAATGATTGAAAATATAGTGAAGAAACACAAAAAATGATGTCCTTATTTATCCTTAACAATTTATAGGGTTAATGCATAAACATTGTTATGGTAGCTTTATAAGGCTATAGACATATTAGCTGAACATGATAACTTGACATGCAAATGTAAGCCAAGGGTGCCATTTGTACCAAACATCACAAATGTGCTTAATCACATGTTAAACTATGAAAATATTTTTAATAATATATATAATATATATATATATATATAGATCTAAATTTTACTTTCTCTTTTTCTTATTTTTTATTATTTTAATAAATACTCATTTTTTCAATTTAAATCAAGAAAATACAATTTTAAATAGTTAATATATGAAATATAGGGATGGTAATACCATTTGAGCACCATAAAACTCCACATGTTACCAATAAACACCACATGTGTTTGGTCATCCTCACATGTTTCCATACAAATATACTAGAAATAAATAATATATATCTTTAAAAATCTTGAAGAAATTTTCCATAGGTGAATGTCAAAGGATTGTGCAAACAAAAATAAAGGTTCTCTTTACAGTCACCAATGGCCCCTCATAGTCTCTCAAACTTTTGGAAGTGACTATTTGGTCCTAATTTTGTTATCATATGGAAAATGATGCAAAGTGGTATTCTGCCCTATCTTCCTCATTCTGCTCTTGACAGACTAAACAAAGAGCCTTCCCTCATTTTAATGAAATACTAATACTATTGGAATAAAATCCTTCTAAATTTAGACATAAACAAAATTTCTTTGGTCTATGGGTAACAAAAATCTAGCTCATACTATTAGAAGTGAGCATATATGATAAATGGATTCTTCATATGAACCAGATGTATGATATGCTAAATCATATCTTCATGGTAGGGAAAGGTGATGGACCTCTAGGGATAGAACCTATACTCTTCTTCAGCCTTCTTCAGAAATGCGTAAAATATTACATGATTTATGTGGCTCACATGGATCACAAACTACTTATGAATTAATATTATATAGATCATCATGTGACCAAGAAAAACATCATAAGGAACATTCATTATCAGTGCTTTGCAAAAAAATACATAGGCCAAGAGATACTCCTAGAGCCTATGACAAAAACTACCTCTAACTTCCAATTGGAAGTCCTATTTCTAATGTAATTAGAGAGTTTCTATAGCTCACTTATTCATTTATTTTACCCTAACCTCATAAGCTTCTTTTATATAATTCTATATTTCAAACGCCAGCACCTGTAGCATTCTCATTCCTACAACTTTCTAACTCCAACCAAAATATCCTCAAAATTTATGAAAAATAATTATAGTTTTTTTCTCAAAATTTTAATAAAAATAAATGTGGTACCTACAATCCACCTTAGCTATACATGCTTGTCGATATTGTAGCTAGAAATACCTCCTCCATAGAGGCTATGAAATAGAAACAAAAGGAGGATTATGAATGCACTAAAAATTAACAAATTTCAAGCATCATCATCCAAAATAGGTGGGAAAGAAACCACCACATTGATATGATTTCAATATTTAGCTAGTAGGTGTACCCCCATTAGAGATAAAAACCACCACATTGGTAGGCTTCCAATATTTAGATAATAGGTATGCACTTGTCTCATGCTCCAATTGATCGATAGGATAACATGGCCTTCATTTGTCATGATGGCAGATAATGTATGCTAGTAAAAAATATTCTTAAATAATTCTTCGACGTTTACATGGAATAACATATTTTACTCGCTATAAAACAAACAAAATAGTCTCAATAGCACCATCATTGAATTGTAGTCCCTCACTAACTAGTTTTTCTCCTTATCCTTTGGTATGTTTAGTGGTTGTTTCATTTTTCCAACTTTTGCCAACTCTTTGATAGAAAGAAGGGAAGCAACACCACTGAAAAAATTCTTAAGAAAAATAAACCATATCAAAAGCACTAATGCACACCTAATTGGTTGCTCATAGAGATTCCTCTCCTTGCTGAAGATAAATTGGTATATCCTAAGCTTATAGAGGCTCATTTTACAAAGCAAGTTGACCAAATTAAATAACACTAGAATATTAAATATGGGTGAAAATAAACACATGGAGGTTACATGCACTAAAGGAGGGGTTGAAAATGCTTTTGGTAGATAAAATATAGAGGCTCTAAAGAAAATAAATATAGTCATCACAAGCACATGGAATATCAAAAAGAGAAAGTATGAGTGCAAAAATAACATTCATGAAGAAACAAATCATGAGGTTATCAAGTAGATAGAAAAAATAGTTTGAAGATAGCTCTCATATTCAAAATATTCGGAGACCTCTTGATTCTTTACGTATGACAGTTACTTGATGAAACACTTCCAACAATGAATGCATAGTGGGTGTGTGTTCAAATTTGGGATAACCTTGCTTTGATACCAATAATATAATTTTAAACAACATATTTTATTAATGCACTAATATAGACTTTATTTTTATACATATATAAATGCATACAATGGTATATCTCTTAGTTGTATTAAGAGACTATTGGTGCTTCACCTTATCTAACTTATCAAATTTTCTTAACATCCTAAGAGGTGTAACAAGTAATGTAATAATTATTAAATAATGTAATAAATATCTAACAAAAAATCAATAATTATGGATACACAACAAAATGTTTCACCTTATTTTACCAACATAAGTAGCAACTCAAGTTCTATCAACACTCCATAAAGTTTCAATCTTCTTCATCTCATACTCCTTCAAGTCTTAGTCCTTCAAGTGTATGCATTTTACTGCCATTAGACATGACATCATGCATGCTATAAGTTTGGTTTCAATATTTATGCAAGATCCAAGTGAGATTCATTTTTGCATAGTAAAAATAATATTGAGGTATGTTCATGGTATAAGCAACTTTGGTATTTTTTATACATCAACTTATAACTTTGGATTAGTTTAATATATAGATAGTGATTGGGTAGGTGATGAGGATTAAGCCTTAGAAAACTAACCATAAATCTTACCTAAATTTTTATTAATCAAAAACATATTTATGAACCATCAAGCCTTTACAAAAAACTGATCAAGTAGATAAGCCTAACCAACAGATAAGCCTAACAAATTAAAAATAAGTCTTGATAGATAAAACTTTACAAAAAGCTTGATAATCAAAGTATAAGACCTAAAAATTTTAGGATAAGTCTTGACAATATTATAAGAAGACTCACATGCCTATGTGACACTTTTAATTAAAACCCTAATTAATTTTAATTAATTAATTAAACATAAGTTTTAATTAATTAATAATATTTATATCCCTAACATTCTTCTCAGCCATAAAAGTATTGGACTGCAATGCATACAAAAAAGGAGGAAAAAAATATTGAAAAGCACCAAAACTAGAAGATAAACAACTCAAACGTTTTTGCTTCAGTAGCTAGAGCAAGTCTTCATAAAAGGTAAAAATATTAATTCCACTATGTCAGGCTCAAAAGAGCCTTCCAATGACTATAAATAAACCTAATTTTTTTTTATTGTATGGTGCCTCAATTTATGTTAAAAAATGGAGCTCTCTTGGGGAGAAAAAAGAGAAGAATAGTTTACCCTTTACAAGTTGAAAGTTCAAGAGTATTCCTTAGGCAGAATATTCTTGCAAGTAATTTTAAAATTTTAAATCACCTTGTTTGGTGTTTAACATGGGCATATACGTACAAAAAGAAACATATAAGAATAAAATAAAACATACCATGCCCCATGTGGGATAGTGAAGAGACAAATGGATTTGACCACCATAATAGTGAATATGTTGTCAATATTCAAGATATCCATATGGACACATGCAAGAGTTTCAGGGAGATAGGTAGACTTGTTTGGATTCTACCAAGTAGACCTACAATTATTTATTGTGATAATAACTCCATAATTACCATAGCAAAGAATCCAGTCTTCCACAATATTACAAAGCACATTGATAGAAAACACCACTTTATTAAAATCTTGTTGCAAAAGGTCACATTGAACTAAAGTTTTATACAACTAGTAACCAACTTGTTGATTTGTTCACCAAAGCATCATCAAAAGAAAGTTTTATACGGATGAAATAAATGTTAGGTGTTATTATATTAAGCATTAATGAGGAGAATGATAAAAATAATGTTTAATGTCTAATATTTTAAATAATGTTTATTGTCTGATATTATACTAGGTGCCCAAGATTTCAGTACATAAACTAAGAAAAACATCAATTATCATATTTTTGGCCATAGAACTTCCAAAATAAAGAGCAAAATCCTTGCTATTTAAATACTTTATTAAAATAATCAAATAATATTACTTTTAAATAAATTCAGTAGCATGTAAGGATGTCTAAGATTTCACTATTTCTAAAATATTTCTATTTTAGAGGTTAATGTCGTTGCATGTAAGGATATCTAAGATTTAACTATTTCTAAAATATTTCTATTTTGGAGGTTAAGCTATAAGTAAATTATTTTTATATCAAGTTAAATAGAAATCAATAAATAAATTAATGGTTTCATACAACAATTGCCTTCTCCTTTCTACTAAGATTTTTGATGAATAAATTGATCAATTATTGTTGAATATATAAATTAATTGCAAATTGTTTTGCTTTAACTAATAGATCATACTTTTTAACTTTAAATATATTTTTAAATTCACCTTTTTATTTTAAAATTTATCTTTTATATTAAAATTAATTTCCTATTTTTTTAATTAATAAATTTATTTTAAAAAAAACACATACATTTTTACTTTAAACATTACCTTTTCCAACCAAAACTGCCCATCCTTTTCTTTGAACCCTTTCCTTGAACATTTGCACTCATTTTGTAGTTAATTAGTAACATGGAATCCAAGATTATTTAGTGGTTAACAGTAAAAAAAAAATGAATTACATTGCTTAATAATTTAGTCGAAATAATATTATTGACGAAGGAGTTGCATTGTGTCAGGATCTGGAGGAAATTCAAATTTCTCATACGTTCACAGAAGGTAACGGTGTGATAAAATTTATGAAAAACATGGGAGTGGATCTCCACAGATACACTATATGGCAGAGGGATTTCCTGTTGGACCTCATTAGTCATACCCTCATTGATGTCCATTAATTGGTGGTGGGTGATGGAGGCTCTTGTGGTGGGTTTTTTAGGTTACAAGTGCAAGGATTTGGAATGAGGTTATTCCTGACTCTTCCATGTACTATGAATATTCAAGTTTTTTAAATTATTCTTGTCATGTGCACCTAGATATGGGGATTGATGTGTTTTCCTGACAGACTCTTGTTTGAGGATGTTTTTATGTCTCAGGTATCACGCTTTCTCTGAGGATTGTTGTTTCATTAATTTTGGGAATCCTTCCTCTTATGTGTCTCCTTTATTTTTGTTCAAGGCAACATGGCTTTGTGTGGATGTGCCACCTTTCCTTTTGGCTTGGCATTTTGGAAGCTTCTCAATGTTGGGTCATTCACAGAGGTGGTTTTGCTTAGCCATAGGTTCTTCTCGTTCTCCTTTCCATTGGCCCTTCCTCTTGGCTAGGGTTTTTGAGTCTTTTTTAGATTTCATGGATCGGTGGGTTCCAAAGTCATATTTTTTCCAATTTGAGTTTTATCTAAGTCCCTATATGATTTTCAGTGTTCACATGATGAATCTAGGTTTTAGTAGCCCTTTTGAATTAGATGGCTTGGTATGGTTTCTTGCTGGCTTTGGTGTTGTTTTAATCCATGCTTGGGTTTGGATCTTGTACTATTTTTCTAAGAGTGTTGGGGTTTCTTTATCTGAATCTTACCTATGGTGTCCTGTCTTAGTTCCCCCTTAGAATTGTGGTTTTAGTGTGACGATGGGCAAATCCAAATTATGCAATCACAAGTTTGTCCTTCCTAATTCTAGAATATAACCAATTTTTTTTATTGCCGATGAGGAGGTCATTAGCATTTTGAGGAGTGGGGCCTTTTGGATTACATCCAAAAATTCCATGGCCACAATCCAATTCTCTCAAACTGGATGGCAGTTTCCTAGGAGGGGTGGGTCCAAGTGGGATCTTGGCCCTTTGAAGTCTCGGTTGATCTTGTGATTCATGCTACAGGGCTCAATGTGGACGGTGCTATACATAATAGGGAGATACACTCGTTGGTCTAGGAGATCAGATGTTTTTTGAATAAATATGAATTTTTACTATGTATCCAAAATGGGTTTAGTGCTAAAACTCTTCCAACTCCGTGGAATAGTGTTGTTAAGGTAATTATGGACTTCTTCACTATGGACTCCTATTATGATATTATACAGAGCTTCCACATGATATTTATAAACCATATTAGGAGGTAGAGGTGGATGAACATCCCTCAATTTCTGTTTCACTCACTACAAAGGTCAATGCTGGAAGTTCAAAATGGCAGAGGTAAGGTCCCACTGCATCAGGGGCTAGCACTTCTCCTTTTTGAATGTGTCATATTGGAAAAAGGTATAGTTACTGGTGAGATTCTTAACTCACTCAATTCCATTCTCGTTCTAGTGAATTGTGATCCTTTGGTGATTTTGAATGATGGTGTTAGCTCAAAGGATGAACTAGGGCATTCTTCCTCTATGGTTTATGGTTTAGGGAAAACGAGCACCAAAGGCTTTGAGTCTATAAAGGGTGTTTAGTGTTCTAGAGCAATGAGAGGTTCTAATGGTGGTGGGGATATTCATTTTGTGTCTCTTATTCCTATTCCTATTGATATTAGTGAAGGTATTGGCAAGGGGGCTATTGGGGTTCTCAAGTCCACCCACTTGAATGGTAAGAAAGGTAATTTGGTGTAATATCCCCTAGATCTAAAGTGAATATTTTGGATGAGGATATTGAAGTCCTTCTGATATCTGTATCGAAAGGAAAGTCTATCTGTGATATGTAATCTCAAGGAAACTCTTATGTCAAGAAGAGCGCTATTCTTCACAGTATCTATCTGATGGATATCAAACAATGCGTTGTTTGGAGCTCTATGAGGATGGCATTGGATTATGCTGAGGAGGCAGTCCAAATGTCCAGTGGGATTATCTCTAAGTTTGACTCTATGTTATAGAAATATCTCGATTCTTCTACAGGTCTGCTAGGGGTTCTTCAGTTTTTGCAGTCCATTTGGCCTTTGTTGTTGTTCCTTTATTTGTTCTATTTTGTGCTAGGTAGTTGTGTGCTTTGTAGCATAGTGTGCTCTTTTATTTTGTGTTATATTGTACATGTTTTAGGGGCCTCTTTCAAAATTTGTTTCTCTTTATGTTACCAAAAAAAATAATTTATTTGAAATAATCAATGTCGATACTTGAAGATACGTCAAATAATTCTAAGCCCCAAGGTTGTGGTGGTATTGAGATTGGTTGTAGGTCTGTATCTACCACATTCGATGCCTTTCTTGGTCCAAAGCCTGCCACTTCATTAATAATTATTTATCAACCTTTTAGAGTAAATGTTAGCTTAATTTAATCTCATGGAATATAAGAATTTGAAAAAACCTATAAACTTGTTCTTTTATTCCTTTTTGGAAGTGTCTATTTATGCCAAGGTACTCAACATTATTTTTTAAGGCAAGGCATTCAAAAAGATCTTCTACAAAGGAATTGGTATTTGTCGATCCCATTTCATTGAGCATGTCCTTGATATCTATGATAAACATCTTCGTATGTTCAGCATACCTCTGATACAATACTTCAGAAATAATGTGACAAAAAAACAAAATCCAACGTTGACAAGTAGGAAATGAAATGAAAGTAGCAGCAACTTGCCTCATAGGTCTTTGAGTGAGACTATATGAAATCATCATCCCACAAATTAGGGTGATGATTGCCTATGTTCAAATTTGGGATAACTTTTCTTGATACCAATGATAGAATTTTAAACAACATATTTTTATTATTGCACTAATATAGACTTTAGAGCTGTATATATATAAATACATATAATGGTATATCTCTTAGTTGTCTTAAGAGATTTTTTGGTGCTTCACATTCTCTAAATTTTTCACTTTTCTTAACCTTTTATGAAGTGTAACACGTAATGTAATAATTATTAAATAATGAAATAAATATCTAACAAGAAAATGAAGAACACAAGCTTATACTGAGAGGGGGGTGAATAGTATAAGACCACTTTTTACTTTCTTTCCAAATCAATATCAATTAATGTCCTTAATTGCATTAACCAAATATAGTAGTGTGCATTAATAACTCAGATAGCAGTAGTAAGCAAGAGCACAAGTCACCACACACAATTGAGACACAACATTTAACGTGGTTCCCCAATGTGGGGTACTCCACAAGTTGATCTCCTTATAATATTTCATACAGAAACATACAATACAATAATTTCTTTGATCTTCTCAAATCTAGGCAATAACAAGTTCACACAGAACTTGTCCAAATCTAAATAACAAGCTCACATAGAACTTGTCCAAAATTTAATAACAAGCTCACACAGAACTTGTAAAAATCTGAATAACAAGCTCACACAAAACTTGTCCAAATCTGCTCTAGCAAGCTCACCAAGAACTTGCCCAAAACTGCTCCAACAAGATCAGTAAGAACTTGTCCAAATATGCTCTAGCAATCTCACCAATAACTTGCTCAAAACTGCTCCAACAACCTCACTAAGAACTTGTCCAAATCTGCTCTATAAATCTCACCAAGAACTTGCCCAAAACTATCCTAAATCTGTCCCAAATATGTCCTAAAACTGTCCCAAAATTGTCCATAAATCTGCCCATAAATCTGCCCCAAAACTATCCACAAAGCTTTCTCAAAATTATCCATAAATGCCTTCTCAAAGGCTCAATCAATCATGCTCAAGTAGCACTCAAATATCATCCACAAATATATCAAGGCAAAGCTCAAATATGAACTCAATAATGAATGGCAATGTACTCTTCAATGGATGACAACAATGATCCACAATGATCTCAACTCAACTCAACTCAAATAAACTCATAGAAGCATAAAGAGAATTGTTAGAGACTCAATATGTTCTAGGATCAATCTCAACTCAACTCAAATAAGAATAATGGAATAGTTTGTTTCATATGACTTGAACAATCACTTCACACATCACTTGACTAGGCTTATTCAACTCAACTCAACCCAAGTCTTATAGAACCATAAAGAGAATTGTTAGAGACTCAATATGTTCTAAACTCAATCTCAACTAATCACCACAAGGGACAATTCTTCCTCACACAACCCTAGTCCAAGTATGTATCAACCAACTCAAATGTTTCCAACAATGCTCAATTACAAATATTACATAACAATGATACTCATGTTCTTTTCTAACTCAAGTTCTTTTACAACCAATAGGCTTCAACAACTATGCTTATAAAAACAAGGTTTAAACACAACTCTCAATTTAGAAAACCTTGAAGCATTCCATCAACCACTTTCGAAAAGAAAACCACAAACAATCCTTTTCCCTCCAATGATATTTCAGAAATCAACCATCATAAACAATCAATAGGAGGATGTACCCATACCTTTTATGAAGATGAATAAACCCCTTTGGAAAATCTAGCACACTCAACACACCTTGAAAAGAACAAAACAACCTTCACTTGAACCCTTTTACAAAAACAAAAATATCTCTTTATGTACACCTTATTTCTCCTTCTAAACAAAATAATAAAATAGCCCTCGAAATAATATTTCCAAATATATATAATATGATATACTTCTTAAAAGTAAAATCACCAGAAATATTTCCTTTTCACAACATGCATCACAAACCTTATCTCTCCTAGGGAAACCTTAGAAAAATAAAATATTTGGAAAAATTAATAACTTGCCTTTAACCTCAGTGGGATTCGATCTACTGTTACTTCCCCTGTACCACTCAAACCGTGACACCAAAAACCACGTGATCCAACCACTCACATATAAACCAAGAGTGCAAGACCTCCTTCTTGCTTCATCTGAACTTACCCTCAAAAACCATGTGCGCAAAAGGTTCTCCCTTTTTACCTTGCAAAAACCAACACCGACGGGATTCGAACTTCAGATTTGCTGGTGCTTAAACACCTTATGCACCTTCCTCTTGCTGCTAGGCCTCAAGCACCCATGATGATAGGTAAGGAACCTCCCTTACCTTTGTTCCCTCTTCTCTTCACCGGTTTTAGAATGAATACGACACTTCTTCTCCCTTAGCGCTTCAAATGAATTATCTTCATCGAGGACTTCAAGAAAATAAAAATTTTAGTGGCATATTTATATATGCCCACATTTTTATTTTGATGTTGGCTATGAATTAATATTATTTTCCTCCTCTTTATTGATGTCGGTAATAATAAAATATTAATTTTAATTTTAATTTTAATTTTAAATGATTAAAATTTAAACTTAAATATTTAAAATTAATTATATCCTTCATCGGGGCACATTTTTCGATGAAACAAAAATCCAAACTATGTTTTAATAAAAACCCATTTCAAATCTATCATCCATGGTTTTAAATAAAACCTTTTATTTTTCCTGCCTTGGTTTTCACAAAAACCCTGTAAATAGCCATGCTTTCCAAAATATCATAAATGCTTATTTATGAAATATTTTGGCCACCAAAACTCAATGTGATCCATGTGACATCAATGAAAATATAAAATACCTCAAATTACCTCAAATTTTTAACAATCTCCCCCTTTGTCATTGGTGGCAACACCTCTAATGCAAATCACCCTAGTCACTGCAAAAACCAACTCTGAGAATCAAAGCTGCTCCTGTTGACTCAATACTCTCTATGGAGGCTGCTCCCCCTAAATCAATACTCTCTTTGGAGGCTGCTCCCACTAACTCCATGCTCTCCCCCTTACTCAAATCTCTCCCCCTTTGACATCAACGACAAAAGGGACACTATGGGGCTAAAATATATGACTCTTAAGCTTAGCCGCCTCACCCCATTCTCTCTTGAGGTGATTAATTTTGGGGTGGCAGTACTTTTACTCCCATATCACTTTGTTTATTTTCTCTATCAACTTCCTTCCATATTTTTCTGATATCCTTCTCTTGATGAATTACTTGATCTTCTTGTCTAGAACCTGTTTGACCTTCTTGCCTTGAACCTATTTGGAATTGAGTCCTACACCATTTTGCAATATGACCAAAGTTATTGCAATTGAAACACTTGATATTTTAGCCTTTGGATGGTGCCCATGTCTTTAATTAATTCTTAAAATAATTTTCATATTCATTCCTTTCCTAAACCCTGTATTGTGAAGCTTTGTTTTCATGACCATTATGACTTATGAATTGTGTAGCTCTAAAACCAAAACCATGTTGCTCATTTCCTTCGCACTAAAAATATTTATGAACAATCATGTTACATGAGAAGCAATTTCCCTGAAAACCATACCTTCTTCCTTTGAATTTTCTTCTAGCAAAATCAAACTTCTTTGATCCATAGACCCTGCAGTGTATAGCCCTATGTCCAAATCTATTACAAGAAAAACAATGTCTTTGAAAATCCCTTTGTTCATGCCTTGGTTCTTCATATCTTTCTTGACCATTATCCTTATGATCATTTTCAACTTGTGCATTGCATCCTTGAACATTCTTTGTAGTATCTAAAACTTATTCCTTAGTTTATTTCTTGTTTTTCTCTTCAAGAATTTCTTTTACTTTTGAAATTGATTCACCTATCTCAAAAAAAGAACCAAAATGAATATTTGGAGCCAAAGGAACTTTGGAACTTTCCTCACAAATCTTAGGTGCTTTCTTTCTTTCATATTTTAAAACTTCCTTTCCTTTTGAATGTGATTCCCCAAACCTGAAATATGAGACTTCTAGTGCTTTGGAATATTCCTCTTCTTTCTCTTCATTTGTGTCAAGTAGAAAATTGGAATCCATATCTATAGCCTCTGAAATACATGTTTCCTTCTTAATGAAAATATCTTGACCTTTTGATTCATGTGATGGATCAAAATTCTCACGTATGGAACATCTCAATTCTTTTAGATTTTCCTTAACCTCTTGTAGTTTCTCATGGATAAAATTGAATTATTCCTTTAGATCAACTGAGATATTATCCTCTTGTTTAACTTCTTCTATTTGGAGTGAATGTTCTTCTTCTACTTCTCTTATCCCATAGAAAAACCTTTCTTGATCTTCATTGTCACTAATATCATTATAATCTTCTATAGCAAACAAACTCTCAAGATTTCTTTGACCATACTTGTTTCCTTGATGTGTCATCTCATCTTCACTATCACTAAAACCATTTAAATATCCTAATCTGTGATCTCTTTGACCACACACAAAGCATTTTTCTATTTCACCTTCTATTCCTAGAAATAAATGTTCTTCATTTTCATCATCTAATTTGTCTATATCACCATGATTTGAGCTATCACTTGCTTCTAAAATGTAGTAAGATTTATTTGTATTACAAAAAAATTTCTTCTTCTCATACATGTTTTTCTTGAATTTGTCATCTTTGTCAAGCTTATTCTTTCCATCTTATTTTCTTCTGTGACCCTATTTTTCATCATCACTATTTTCTTTATGTGGAAACTTGTATGCATAGTGACCAAGATCACCACACTTGTAGCATTTAATTTTCCTTATATCCCTAAAATTTATTTAGTCCTTATTCATTTTTATGAAGTTAGCTTCCTCATCATTATCTAGAACTCTACTTATTTTTGAAACTTTCTCTTTCTCTTTTTTCTGAAGCCTTGAATGCAATATCTTTTATTGGAACCTGATGCTTACTTACGCTCATCTCATAAGTTGTGAGAGTATCTTGTTTTTCTTCCATTAATAGCTTGTTGATATCCATTGTCTCTTCTATTGCTGAAACCTTAGAATCATATTTCATGGGAAGTGATCTCAAAACATTTTGAGTAACTTTTGATTCTTTCATCTCAAATACTAGGCCTTTCATGGTATTAGTGATTTCATCAACTCGAAGTAAAAACTTTACAATATCTTTAGAATCTTCCATTTTCAATTCCTTAAATATTTTTCGATGAGTTTGTAGTTTTTCCAACTTTACCTTGGAATCTCCTTCATAAGTATTTCATAACTTGGTCCACATTTCATTAGTTGAAGTACATACCATGACTTTTGCAAAATATATCTCATGAAGCCCACTCAAAATACAATTCATTGCTCTTGCATTGATCTCAACCAATTTCCTAATAGTCTTATCTGCCTCGGGATCACCTTCAACCCTATACTCTTTTTCAACCATTTTCCATACCTCATATCCTTGTGATATCAAGTAGTTCTTCATCCTCATGTTCCAGAAAATATAATTGTTACCAACAAACAATAGAGCCTTATTTGTAGATTATCCATTCTATGAAGCCATCTGTGTTCTTATAGAATTTTCCCTCAAGTTGTTAGCCTTTTCGAAGGAACCCACTCTGATACCAATTTAAGAACATAATATTATACTGAAAGGGGGGTGAATAGTATAAGAACACTTTTTACTTTCTTTCCAAATCAATATAAATTAATATCCTTAATTGCAATAACCAATTATAGTAGTGTGCATTAAAAACTCAGATAGCAGTAGTAAGCAAGAGCACAAGTCACCACACATAATTGAGACACAATATTTAACATGGTTCCCCTAATGTGGGGTACTCCACAAGCTGATCGTCTTATAATATTTCACACATAAATATCCAATACAATGATTTCTTTGATCTACTCAAAGCTAGGCAATAACAAGTTCACACAGAACTTGTCCAAATCTGAATAAAAAGCTCACATAGAACTTATCCAAAAATGAATAACAAGCTCACACAAAACTTGTCCAAATCTAAATAACAATCTCACACAGAACTTGTCCAAATCTGCTCTAGCTTTCTCAAAGCTATCCAAAAACTATCTAAAAATTGTCCAAAAATCTGCCCACAAATCTGCCCCAAAATTGTCCACAAATCTTTCTCAAAATTATCCACAAATGCCTTCTCAAAGGCTCAATCAATCATGCTCAAGTAGCACTCAAATCTCATCCACAAATCTATCAAGGCAAATCTCAAATATGAACTCAACAATGAATGGCAATGTAATCTTAAATGGATGACAAAAATGATCCACAATGATCTCAACTTAAATCAAATCATAGAAGCATAAAGAGAATTGTTAGAGACTCAATATGTTCTAGGCTCAATCTCAACTCAACTCAAATTAGAATAATAGAATAGTTTATTTTATATGACTTGAACAATCACTTCACACATCACTTGACTAGGATTATTCAACTCAACTCAACCCAAGTCTTATAGAACCATAAAGAGAATTGTTAGAGACTCAATATGTTCTAAAATCAATCTCAACTAATCACCACAAGGGATAATTCTTCCTCACACAACCCTAGTCCAAGTATGTATCAACCAACTCAAATGTTTCTAACAAATGCTCAATTACAAATCTCACATAACAATGATACTCATGTTCTTTTCTAACTCAAGTTCTTTTACAACCAATAGGCTTCAACAACTATGCTTATAAAAACAAGTTTTAAACACAACTCTCAATTTAGAAAACCTTGAAGCATTCAATCAACCACTTTTGAAAAGGAAACCACAAGCAATCATTTTCCCTCCAATGATATTTCAGAAATCAACCACCATAAATAATCAATAGGAGGATGTATTCATAACTTTTATGAAAATGAAGAAACCCATTTGGAAAAGATACCACACTCAACACACTTTGAAAAGAATAAAACAACCTTCAATTGAACCCTTTTACAAAAACAAAAATATCTCTTTATGTACACATTATTTCTCCTTCTAAACAAAATAATCAAATAGCCCTCGACATAAGATTTCCAACGATATATAATATGATATAATTCTTAAAAGGAAAATCACTAGAAATATTTCCTTTTCACAACATGCACCACAAACCTTATCTCTCCTAGGGAAACCTTAGAAAAATAAAATATTTGGAAAAATTAATAACTTACATTTAACCTCAGCGGGATTCGATCTTTTGTCGCTGCCCCTGCACCACTCAAACCGTGGTGCCATCAACCACATGAGCCAATCGCTCACATAGAAACCAAGAGTGCAATACCTTTTTCTTGCTTCCTCCGAAATTTCCCTCAAAAACCACGTGCACAAAAGGTTCTCCCTTTTTACCTTGCAAAAGCCAGCACCGACGGGATTCGAACTTCAGATCTACTGGAGCTTAAACACCTTACACACCTTCCTCTTACCGCTAGGCCACAAGCACCTATGGTGATAGGTAAGGAACCTCTCTTACCTTTGTTCCCTCTTCTCTTCGCTAGTTTTCGAATGAATATGACACTTCTGCTCCCTTAGCGCTTCGAACGGATTATCTTCATCGAGGACTTCAAGAAAATAAAAATTTTAGTGGCATATTTATATATTCCCACATTTTTATTTTAACGTTGACTATGAATTAATATTATTTTCCTCCTCCTTGATGTCGGCAATAATAAAATATTAATTTTAATTTAAATTTTAATTTTAAATGATTAAAATTTAAACTTAAATATCTAAAATTAATTATCTCCTTCATCGGGGCACCTTTTTTGATGAAACAAAAAGCCAACCTGGGTTTTAATAAAAACCAATTTCAAATCTATCATCGATGATTTTAAATAAAACCTTTTATTTTTCCTACCTTGGTTTTTACAAAAACCCTATAAATAGAATGCTTTCCAAAATATCATAAATGCTTATTTATGAAATATTTTGGCCACCAAAACTCAATGTGATCCATGTGACATCAATGACAACATAAAATGCCTCAAAGTACCTCAAATTTCCAATAGAAAAACCAATAATTATGGATACATAACAAGATGTTTTACCTTATTCTACCAACTCAAGTAGCAACTCAAATTCTATAGACACTCCTTCATCAAGTTTCAATATTCTTCATCTTGTCTTGGTTCAAGTCTTAGTCTTTCAAGAGTATGTATTTTACTACCATTAGACATGACATCATGAATGCTATAAGTTTGATTTTAAGATTTATGCAAGATCCAAGTGAGATTCATTTTTGTGTAGTAAAAATAATAATGAGGTATGTTCATGGTATAAGCAACTTTGGTATTCTTTATACATTAACTTATAACTTTGGATTAGTTTAATATAGATAGTGATTGGGTAGGTGATGAGGATCAAGCCTTAGAAATCTAACCAAAAATCTTACGTACAAATTTATTAATCAAAAACATATTTATAGGCCATCAAGCCTTTATAAAAAACTGATCAAGTAGATTAGTTAAGTCTAACAAATTAAAAATAAGTATTGATAGATACAAATTTACAAAAAACCTAATAATCAAATGATAAGACCAAATAATTTTAGGATAAGTCTTGACAATCTTAGAAGAAGACTCACAGGTCTATGTGACACTTTTAATTAAAACCATAATTAATTTTAATTAATTAATTAAACATAAATTTTAATTAATTAATAATATTTATATCCCTAACACTCTTCCCAACCATAAAAGCATTGGACTCCAATGCATTCAAACAAGGAGAATAAAAATATTGAAAAGTACCAAAACTAGAAGATAAACAACCCAAACTTTATCGCTTCAATACCTAGAACAAGTCTTCACAAAAGGTAAAAATATTAATTCCACTTTTTCAAGCTTAAAAAAAGCCTTCCAAAAACTATCAATAAACTTAATTTTTTGATTGGATGGTGCCTAAATTTATGTTTAAAAAGAGCTCTCTTGGGGGAGAAGAAAGAGAATAATAGTTTACCCTTTCCAACTTGAAAGTTTGAGAATATTCCTCAGACAAAATATTCTTGCAAGTTATTTTAAAATTTTAAATCACCTTGTTTGGTGTTTAACATGGGCATATACATACTATAAGAATAAAATAAAACATCGCACTCTCCATGTGGGATTGTGAAGAGACAAGTGGATTTGACAACCACAATAGTGAATATATAGTCAATATTCAAGATATCCACATGGACATAGGCAAGAGTTCCACATGGGTAGACTTGGTTGGATTCTTTCATGTAGACCTACAATTATTTATTTTGATAATAACTCCATAATTGTAGTAGCAAAGAATCCAGTCTTCCACAATCTTACAAAGCACATTAATATCAAACACCACTTTATTAGAAATCTTATTACAAAAGGTCATATTGAACTAAAGGTTTATGCAACTATTAACCAACTTGTTGATTTGTTCACCAAAACATCATCAAAAGAAAAATTATAAGAATAAGATAAATGTTAGGTGTTATTACATTAAACATTAAGGGAGAGAATGAGAAAAATAATGTTTAATGTTTGATATTTTACCACATGCCCAAAATTTCACTACATGAACTATTAAAAACATTGATTATCATATTGTTAGCCATAGAACTTCCAAAATAAGAAGCAAAATCCTTGCTATTTAAAGACTTTATTCAAATAATTAAATAATATTATTTTTTTTCTATTTAAAGACTTTATTGAAATAATTAAATAATATTATTTTTAAATAAATGTGATTGCATGTAATGATATCCAATATTTCACTATTTCTTAAATTTTTTTTTTTGAAAATTAAGCCTATAAATAAATTATTTTTATATGAAGTTAAATGAAAATCAATAAATAAATTTATAGTTTCATACAACAATTTGTGCCTTTCCTTTCTATTAAGATTTTTTTCCCTTCTTTATAAATAGACAACCCAGCCCAAATGAAGATAGTCGATTGATCAACTGATATTGAATATATAAATTAATTACAAATGACTATCATACTTTTTAACTTTAAATATATTTTTAAATTATTTTTTTATTTTAACATTTATATTTTTATGTTAAATTTACTTTCCTATTTTTTAATTAATTTATTTATTCTTTAAAAAAAGAAATAAGTTTTTATGACAAACATTACTGCCCATCCTTTCCTTTGAACAACTCCAGTCATTGTGTAGTTAATTAGCACCATGGATTCCAGGCTTTAGCAGTAAACAGGAAAAAACAAATGAATTAGATTGCTTAATGATTTAGTCGAAATAATCAATGTCGGTACCTGAAGAAACGTCGAAGAATTCTGAGCCCGAGGGTGGGTAGTTTCACAGCTCCTTCGGTGCTAATTGACGCCATACTCATAATGATAATGATGCGACGCGCGGAGATGGAGGGGGGTTTTCACAACTCCTTCAGTGCTAATTGACGCCATACTCATAATGATATTGATGCGACGCGCGGAGATGGAGGGAGGTAGCATTGTGGTTCTTGGAAATGCTTTACAGGAAAACGGAAGGTGAGGAGCAGACATACTGACTGAACGTGGCTTTTTGATTTGTGAAGAAACACGTCCAAAACCAAAGGCATCGTGGAAACAAGAGCCATTTTCGAAGCTTTGTGCAGCCTACTGAAACCAATCCTTCACCTCAGCTTATACATAGACACACCCTAAGAGGTAGCTTTAAGTTCCATAAAAATAGGTAGTAGTTAGGGTTTTGGTTTTCTTGTGGAAAGGTTCAAGGTAAAAATCACATTCTAGAGGTTGAAGGTAAAAATCACATAAAGCCTCCTCTGGTTTTTTTGGTACCTCCGTTGTGATTGATGTTTGGTCTTGGATGGTGTTGTTGGTGGCTTATCCCCTTTGGGGTAGTTGGCTGTTAGTCTCCTTTTGGAGATAAGTTTGTTGGGTTGTGTTCAATTTTCTCTCCTTGAGGAGTTGCTTTGTAAGGTTGTGGGATTTCCTTTAAAATCCTCTTTCTTTATACTACAAAAAAAAAAAAAAAATCACATCCTAGGGTTGATTGTAAAGTCTTTTATTTAATGTAAATTTGTTTTTTTCATTAAAAATAAAATAAAATCACATAGTCACATTCTAAGGTATGGGAGATATTATAAAAACTTGATACCCTATGGCAGGAGCGACAGGAGGAGTGACAGGAGGAGTGATTGGAGGAGCGACAGGATGGTTAGGTAGTATTGCATCACTTTTAGGTGGTGGACCGCTAATTTTTTGGTCTTCAGGTGGTAGGATTTTTGGCAGAGATGAAGGCAGCCACGGGGAACCACCAAACGGTGAGGTTGGTCATTGCAGTTCTGAACCATTTAGGGGTTCGGTGGGTGATAACCCCAAAGTGCCCCTGTGGTCTTCCTCAACCTTTGCGGATAAGGTTAGGGCTTCCTCCAAGAATTATTCTTTCCAAACCCCCATCCCTTTCTCAGTTTCAGGCAACACAGTCTCTTTCCTATGTGGATCTATGGAACCTCCGATATTCTAGGAATCCATATCTCTGATAGGGAAGTTTTTTGGAGCTTGACCAGATATTGAAACTATTTGTGAATGGGCTTTATCTAAATGGCACCTTTCTAGAAATATGGACTTGGTAGCCTTCCCGCAAGAATTTTTCATGATTAGGCTCAACAATACCTTTGACACTCATCGCATCCTTACTGGCGGCCCATGGTTATTTGATCATCACAGCATTTTTCTGCGTAGATAGGGAGAAGAATTTGACTCTAAAACTCAAAGCATCAACTCAACCTTGATCTGGGTCAGGCTCCATGGTCTCCTCCCAAATTTTCTACAATGATGGCCTCAAAGGTATTGCACAGACCTTCAACGAGCTGGTAGCCATCGATCATGCTACTAGAGCTAGATCCAGGATGACCTATGCTCACATCTATGTTTTGGATAATTTGGATTTGGCCCTCTCCACCTTTGTCGACCTCATCATTGGAGATTATAGGTAGCGTCAAGGCATCGAGTATGAAAACAAGCCTGCCTAGTGCATCAAGTTCAAAAATCGGGGGCACCTCAGGTCGTAGTACCCATATCTGAAGAAGGAGCCTTCAAAATATAATGCCAGGAAGATCTCCATCCATAACCAGGGGTTTCAAAAAAATATACAAACTAAGAAAGGCAAGCAGATCCAACATTAGGCGCAACCTTCTTCCAACCTTTCTCCAAAATCAAACCAGGTTGGTTCTCTCTTCTCTAAATCCAATCCTTTCATCCTACTTGTTAAGGATGAAAGGACACAAGCTTATACTGAGAGGGAGGGGGTGAACAGTATAAGACCTCCTTTTACTTTTTCCTTTATACTTCAAAATAGTAAAGCAATATACCCAAAGCAATATCAAAGCAATGCACAATATCATCCACAAAGTGACACCAATTTTAACGTGGTTCACCCATAATGGCTGGGCTACATCCACAAAAATTTTCTCTAAAAGTTATCTCAAAGTTCTTTGGGAATCCTTCCCAATTACAATGTTTATGAGCCTCGGCCCAAAGGAGATACCTTCCCCCAATCAAAATTTTTGAGCCTCTGCTCAAAGGAGATACCTTCCCCTCTATCTAAATTTATGAGCCTCTGCTCAAAGGAGATACCTTCCCCTCAATCTAAATTTATGAGCATCTACTCAAAGGAGATACCTTCCCCTCTACTCTAAATTTATGAG
>JAQPPZ010009839.1:0-30090 GCA_028583015.1 Wollemia nobilis
ATTTAGGCCTTAACTGGACACTCTTCATTTAGGTCTTAACTGACCACTGGCCATCTTGTTTATATGCGGCTTCATTGGCCATTGTACATAGTTATTATACTATTATATATATATATATATATATATATTATTGTTATTATACTATTATATATATATTAGTCCTTAACTTACCACTGCTCACTTTGCTCATGTAGGCCTTAACTAGTCATTGACCATCTAGATCTTAATTGGACACTATCCATCTTAGGCCTTCATTGGTCATCCCCATTGTACATAGCTATTATACTTATATATTCTATATAGGACTTAACTGGCCACTATTCCTTTAGGCATTAAATAGCCACTATTCCTCTAGGCCTTAATTGGCCATTATTCCTTTAGGCCTTATCTAGCCACTATCCATTTAGGACTACATTGGCCATATCTCATATTACTTACATAGGCTTTAATTGGTCATTGTTCATTTAGACCTTAACTAGTTGTTGCTCATCTAGGCCTTTATTGGCCACTTCACATAGCTATTATACATACATACATACATACATACATACACACACATATAGGCCTTAGTTGGACACTATTCATAGGCCTTAACTAACTACCTTTCATAGGCCTTAACTAACTGCTATTCATTTAGGCCTTAACTGGTTGTTGTTCACTCTTTTGGACCCTAACTGGCTTGCTATTTTACTCCATTATTTAACACCTCTCACATCACCTAAACACTTGAAAAATATACCAAAATCTTAACATGACCTCCCAAACTAGGGATATCAAAACCACATTCCAAACAATATTGCCACTACAAACAAGAAAATATGCCATTTAATTAAAATTTCATCAATGTTACAACATGGATTTTACAAATACCTCTTGGGCTACAACATGATTTCCATTGTGAAATACTTTTATAATGCAATATTTAGCACTCCTAATTTACTTGACCACCTTAATAGGGGTGGGATTACATACCACTGTTGGTTAAGTAGAGTCTCCAAACCTACAAAACCAAATCAATTGTTAGTAGCACTTGGTTGGTCCACCTAACTTGGACCCAAACTTCTAAAAAGGGGTAAACCAAATAACTTAAGCTAATGTAGTAAACAAAATTCAAAAGGAGTTAAAAGCATAATATACCTCCTTGATCAAATCTATGAATGATCAATTGTAATGTAGCTGATTGGAACCTAGCTCATATAGAAATCATCTTGAGACTGTAAATAATTCATTTAGAATATTTTTGTTATGTTGGTTTTTGGTAGAAATTCCTTTAATGGAGGGCTTCTATAGGTTTTTAGGTAGGTTTTCTCAGAATCTGGTGACTGTTGGAGCCCAAATCTACAACCTAACAAAGCAAGAACATGCAATAAGAGGCATAATATGCTATCCATGATGCTAAAACTCTTGAAAAATGGCTTCTCATAATGCACACAAGTGAGGTATGGAGTAATTTTGGTAGAGTTTCTCTAAGCATAATCTCATCCTCTTAAATTAAAGGAAATGAGGTGTTATTTATAGATTTTTTTCAAGAGGTTTGGTGAGGTGGAGGTGAGATGACATGGTAAAAGGGGCATGGGTGCACCATACCTCATTAATGTATATGATTGGAGAAAGTCTTCACCCCACCCATGTGAACAAGGTTATGCATAGTTACGAATCATCACTAATTCATGAATATTAGGATTTTTGAAATTAAAAATCAGCAAATATGGGGACCTTGGATGTTAGGCCATTCACCCAAAATTTCTAGAATAATTTTTTTTTAAGGTCGGTTCGCCTCGCTTTGATAATAATTTCACCATTTTTATTTTAAATCACCAACCACTCTTGCCTAAATCATGGACCTTTTCACCTTCAAATTATAAATAATTTTATTTATCCCATCAAATTTACCTCTTATACCACCATTATATATAGCTAATGTGACAATGATACTCATACATTTAAAACGTTTCTTCTCCTTGAAATACAACTTGTAGGAGCAAAAAACTAGCAGCAACATAAAACAAAAATTAATAGCAAAAAATAAGTGGGTGATAATAGATATGGTTGAAAATAATGAGAAGTAGAGGTTATTGGATGATAGATTAGGTAACAAATAGCAAGAGAAACAAGGATGTTTGGCTGACAAAATAGATGATAAATAACTACAAAAATTAGAGGTGACCGCTTGATGGAATATGCAATAAATAACAAAATCAACAAGAATAATAGACAACTAGGAAAATAAGGATGATCATATGATAGAGAAGATGATAGATAGAAGGAGAAAAAAGTATGGATGTCTAATAAAATAGGCAATGTCATCATTCATTAGTGTGTATTTTCTTTGAAAATCATATAGTTTAATCATGCATACTTTCTGAAATTAAACGTTCCTTTTGCATAGCATATAGAAGAATCATTTGAGTGTTGTTTTATGCATTTGCTTTTCATGCAAAATAAAAGGAACCCCACACACCATGACACACTTAAACGCTAGTGAATTGGAATTCACATCCAACCACTAGTAGGGTTCAACGATGATGGTAATGATTTCCATCTGTTGGCCCAACTTCCTCGAACCTTTTGTTACTAGACCAATACTAACTCGAAGATTCGTCCTAACCATGCAAAATAGTATGCATTCCTCTTCAGAGGGGAGTATCACTATGCATGGGGTATTGGGGTGAGGATCGGCAAGACCTGTGCTCCCTGCCCGAGTGTGGACTTTCATTGCCACACTTTGAGGGGATTACGTGACTTGGAGTTCATAGTCAGGTTGTCGAGCTGTGAGCATACATGTGAAAGCCCTTTAAAAATTAAGTATATCATCAACATTTTAAAAACATGATGAGAGTTACTTATTGATACAAAAAATTGCAAAACACATCAAACATTTTAGGGCTCACTTTAAACTTTAAAAGAGATAATCACCACTATTTATTTTGTTTGTTTTAAAACTTACATAAGAGATAATACAATATCATGGTGGCTACACTGAGAGGTTGACCCGGTCGTAGATCCAAGGTTGAGGTCGAAGCTCCACCCAATACACAATAAGATGCGTAGTTCCCTCAATCTCAGAATCCTCCTAAACATCATTCGAAGAGTATTAGAGGGGACAATTCTATGCATGGGGATATTATTGAGAATACCTCAATACGATGAGCTACTAGACACTCCTCGAGACATAGAACAGATCATGGATCTTCCCAACATGTGGTTCCGAACATATTAGCATTTATCGTGACCGCACTCTACGTGCATCCACAAGATCTGCTAAAGAGTTTGTCATTGAGAGATCCAAATTGGTACCCCTTTATCCTACATCTAAGGGAGGCTTGAGGTTCCCAACATCTGAGTATAGACAAGTTCAGGATCTACCCATCCAAGGGAAAATGGATAGGGCCATTTCTGAGTGTAGGCCCGCTCAAACTCCCAATAAAGGTGAGCCTTGTAGGATCACTATAGACGTATCTAAAGTGGGATCCAATGGTACGCCACCTCATGAGCCTTGGTGTAGCAGACAATTGGATGGTTTGGGTAAATTTCTAGGACAACTAAGTTACAAGCCTACTCCTACGCCTTCTCATCCTATGAGTGTGCATAGCGGTAGTACCATTAGGACTGTCAGAGAATTTGGAGAGTTCTCCAAGCATTCTTGATATATGCATACCCCAGCATCTCATACAGGTACAAAGTGTAGGCAACATCTAGATGTGAATGTCATCTTAACAGATAAGGGCAAAAGTGGAGCAGGCCAGTCCATTAGGGGACACACCCACAAAGCTGCTCGAATAGAGCACACATACCAGAGGCCTCAAATGGTTGATCACATAGATAGATCTCACAAGTTGGTGTCAGAGCAAAGATTTCATATTCTCCAAGACCAATTTGAGAATATCCAAGAAGAGCATGAATGCCTAAAAATGAGAACACTCAGAGGTAAAGGTTCACCAGACAATGATTATATGAACAATAAATATGTGAGCAACGCATCCTTGATCAAAAGGAGCGTGTTGAGAGGGAGGATTGACTGGCCAGTGTCAGTTTACATTCCCATAGTGAGGATAGGGAGTGCATTGATAGATGAGTTGCTTTGCAGCCTAATTTGCACCCTGAGCATATAGATACCCGTACTCGCTATACGACACAACATAGATATGGGCACCCTCCACCCGAGCATCGTGGGCATAGGCAATACAAAGAAAAAGCAGGAGTTGAATAATTAGATCAAGAATATATGGAAATATCCCAATTCGAGGAGGAGTACGAGCCTATTCCTTCACCTCGACTGAAGAGGAACATACCTCCAAAGGTTCCTCCAAGGTAATCCATAGAAGAGGAGTTTTTATCTTCACAGGATTATAAAGTCTTGGCAAAAAATGTCAAAGCTATAGAAAAGCAAGGAACAACTTATCAAAATCCAACCTTGAATAAAATTATTAATGAACCTTTATGTCCGCCAGTGCCTATTTTGTCTTATCTCGAGCATTTTGAAATGCCTAAGCTAAAGAAGTTTAGAGGAGACGAGGATGCTTAGGAGCATGTCACAAGTTTTTTGGACGTATGCTTTCAGATTGGAATCAATGATGCCCTACTCTTGCAGACCTTCATTACGACCCTCTCAGGCCTATCCTAGGAGTGGTTTAATCAACTTAAGAGGCACAACATCACCAATTTTGAGAAATTTTCTTATGTATTTCTTGAACACTTCTCCTTTGGCATCAAGAAGAAAGTAAACTTATCTAAGCTAGCAGCTTTAATGCAACCTGATGATGAACCAGTTATGGATTACGGGAAATGATGGATAAATATGATGGTAAAGCTACCGTTTTCCATCCCTGCTACTGAAATAACTTAGATGTTTATGAAAAGTTTTGAAAATCATATTTTTTTATTTTTACAATTGTAGCAATATGAGACCTTCGAATAGGCTTTGGCATAAGCCAAAGTGATTGAGGATATCAAGTTACAGGAGGGTAACTTGAAAATAAAAAATAATATGGAATGGAACAAGAAAAGCACTAAGAAATAATAGGCCAAGCCAAACCATGTTAATCAGGTGGTTCTAAACCTTTAGAAAGGAGATAATGGGTAGCAACAATGAAATTATCAAGCTCAACCTCCCCCTGTGCAATATGAGCAGTGCAAAAACCAGAGGGGTAAGGACAAAGAAATATGCCCTCCTCGCATATTCACATAATTATAGAAATCATTAATAGTGATTTTCCATAATTTATGCGAGGCAAATACAATAAACTTACCAGAAGTCAAAATGGTAGACCCCAGTTAATCTAAGCTTAAGGGATATAAAGATGATCAATACTGCATATTTCATCGAATTAAAGGTCACAACATAGAGGTATGTTGATCTTTCAAACATCTAGTACATAACATGATTGAGAAAGGTATACTTATTGTGGATAATCCACAATCACCATATAATCAAAATATGGGGATTTACAAGAATTCTCTGCCCAACCACAAGGTTCCAAGGAACAATGTTGTTCAGGTCAATCAAGTACGAATCGAACCACCAACCCACGGGTTCATCAAAATGGTCAATGTTGTCACAAGGAATGTGAGGTATGAAAGACCAAATAAACCCCAAACTCCCATTAGAGTCCAAGCTGCACCTCCTCCAAGGCCATCCCAAAATGTGCCAGGCCCACCAACTAGACTGGTGGTGACAATCAGGAGTAGGTTAGTTCAAAATCTACAGATAACTATGTTGGCAATTTTGGGTTTGAGATCCTAGCTTCTTGTCTATGAGTTGTCATTGATGTCAAAAGGAAATGGCATTAATGTTAAGAGGATGTGTTGGCTTCAAAGGTGGAATATTCCAAGAGAATATTTTAAGAGAATCCGGAGAGATTCCATTGGCAAGGGTTTTTCATTAAAACCAAACCGGTTTTTATTAAAACCAAGTTGGATAGGGTTTTTATTAAAACCAAGTTAAATGGTTTTTATTAAAACCAATGGAGGTTCTCTTTATTATTTATTTAATTATTATTTAAAACCCTTCAAGGTTTTAATTAATTAATTATTTAATTAATTAAGGGAGAAATTATTTTTAATTTATTAAAAATACTTAAAGGTTTTTAAACCTTTTTTTATTCTTAATTTATTAAAATTATTTAAGGGTTTTTAAACCCTTTTTGAAAAGACTTTTGATTAATTTCGAAATGGTCTTTATTTCCGCCGACGTCAAGGTGTCTTCGAAGAGACTATTTATTCTCCAACTCCTAAGGTTGGAAGGCTAATTAATTCAAAATTCCCCGAATGCAATTTGCGGTGTTTGTGCTCTGTATTCGTTGCGATCGAAGGAAGACTTAGAAGCACGTGCGGTTGAAAAGTCTTCGGGAGTTTTTTTCGAGGGTGAAGTGGAGGGAAGTTCACTTGTGAACTTCGTAGCCCGCGTGGGCTAGTGGCAGCGAAGGCTGCTGTTGGGCGCCGCATTGGCGGAGGTCACCGTTTCGAGTCTCGCGGGGGTGCTTTGCTAGAGTAACACACGTTTTTATTAAAACGTCTTTATGACAGCGATTTATAAGGTGTGATTAAATTTTATGAGTTTTGGCTTTTGTGATTAGCATTGAATAAAAGCTTAGGAGAAATAAGGGCATATTTCTTTGGATGTATTTTTAAGATTATTCTTTGCTATGCTAAAATTAAAAATGGAGGTATAAGGTGTGAGTCTCTGATTGTTGATTTATTGGCATGTTATGGTGGTTGTGTTTAAAGAAGTGGAGCTAAAAGGTGTAATAAAGGAAGTTTATATTATTGCTCATTTCTTTTTATTCTAACCCTAACTTGGTTGGAAGTTTGAGAGTTGTGTGTGGTGACAACTTGAAGGTTCAATTATCTTCTACTCCAATAAGGTATGGGCACATTCTTCTTATGAGTATGATTGGTGTATGTTTTCTGAAATAAGGTTGGAGTGAAAAGGTATTCTACTAGGTATCCTTTGGCTAGGTGTAAATCCTATTTTCTGGTTTGTTGAAGACTACTTATGCATTGTTATCCTTAAGGAGAGTTTTTGGTGAATGCATAATTTTTGGTTTGAGATAGTGGAAGCTTTGTGCACTAGGGTTTATATTTGTGAGTCTAGCTACTTGCATTGAGTTGGTGGAACCCTTGGTTGGCTGTTTTGAGTTTGATGGTTGAGTTGCTTCCATAGAGGTTGTTTGATCAAGTTATTGCTTTACTTGATTCATGATATTGGGCTTACTCCATTGAGTTGATTTGAGCAAGTTATTCTTTGCATTTGGTGATATTGTGTTGGTGGCTGTTTTGTTCAAATATCTTTGGAGGGAAAAGGATTTCTACTTGTTTCCTTTTCTTGTGATGATTGGTTGAATGCTTCAAGGTTGATGTTGAGTTGAATGGTGTTGGTTGACTAAACCTTGTTTGATGAGCATTGTTGTTGAAACCCTAATTGATGGTGAAAAGAACATGAGTATCATTGTTATGTGATTCTTTGCATAGTTGGCAATTGTTGGGGTTTCATGTTCTTGAAAGAAAACATTCTATCCTATCCATTTCAGATATTGAGTTGAGTTTTCAGATTTGAGATTGAGATTGAGCCGAGTTGATTTGAGTTGAGTTTTGAGATTGGGATTTGAGTATAGAACATATTGAGTCTCTAACAATTCTCTTTATGCTTCTATGAGTTTGACAAATCACATTGGGTCTCTAACAATTCACTTTGTGATTTCCTACTAAGAAAGTTTTTCTTGGTGAGCTTGCTGAGTTTTTGGACAAGTTCCAGTGGGGACTTGTGAGCAGTTTTTGGATAGGTTCCAGTGGGGACTTGTGAGCAGTTTTTGGACAGGTTTCGATGGGGACTTGTGAGCAATTTTTGGACAGGTTCCGGTGGGGACTTGTGAGCATTTTTGGACAGGTTCTGGTGGGGACTTGTGAGCAGATTTGGACAGGTCCTAGCAGAGGACTTGTGAGCCGAGTTTGATAGTTCTATCGGAGAACTTGAGGACAGAGGTGCATTGGTTCTATGAGAAGAACCTAAGGACAGATTTGGCAAGTCTTTGAGAAGGCTTGTATGCAGAGGATTGATTTGTTCAAGAGTTGGACAGATCTGACAGACATAGGAAGACTTGTACTAGACCGACTGACTGTGTTTGGTACAGATTGCTGAGCTGCTGTGGACGTGATAATAGAAGGTAGAGGTCTCTTAGGCTAAGCATTGAGGACAGGAGGTCTTCGGTGGAAAGGAGTTCCACGTGCCGGCAAGAGGTAGAGGCAGTTGATCTTCCGAGGGATCATTTCCAGAGCAGAGGGGAAGGTATCTCCTTTGAGCAGAGGCTCATAAATTCTGATTGGGGGAAGGTATCTCCTTTGAGCAGAGGCTCATAAATTCTGATTGGGGGAAGGTATCTCCTTTGGGCCGAGGCTCATAAACATTGTAATTGGGAAGGATTCCCAAAGAACTTTGAGATAACTTTTAGAGAAAAGTTTTGTGGACGTAGCCCAACCATTCTGGGTGAACCACGTTAAAATTGGTGTCACTTTGTGGATGATATTGTGCATTGCTTTGATATTGCTTTGGGTATATTGCTTTACTATTTTGAAGTATAAAGGAAAAAGTAAAAAGAGGTCTTATACTGTTCACCCCCCCTCTCAATATAAGCTTGTGTTCTTCAATTGGTATCGGAGCGGGTGCCTTCGAAAAGTTTAACAACTTGAAGGAAAAGCTAGTAAAGAACACAATGGATCATTCAAGTGGCAATGCAACACCTATTCTTGATGGGTCAGATTTTGGTCTTTGGAGTGCAAGGATGAAGGTTCATCTAATGGCACTTGGGAATGAGGTTTGGGAAGTGATTGAAGATGAGTACACTATTCCCGAACATGGTCGTAATACTAAAGAAGAAAGGCTCCTACATCACATCAATTCAAAAGCAATGAATGCAATCCCGAAAGGCTTACGTAAAGCAAATCTCACCAAAGTGATTCACCGCAAGACAGACTAGTGAAATGTGGAAACAGTTGAAGGTGGTTCATACAGGTGATACAAATGTCGGAAAGGCCAAGTTGAGACACTTCAAAGGTATGTTTGAACAACTCAAGATGAATGATGATGAAAATATTAGTGACTACATGCTTCGTATGGATGAGGTTGTTAACTCCATGAAAGACTTAGGTCTTGAGCTTGCTGAAAATGATGTTTGTGATAAAATTTTAAGATCTCTTCCTAATAGATTTAGTGAAAATATTTCTGCTATTGAGGAAGCTAAAGATTTGGATAAGTTGAAAAAGGATGAGCTCCATAGTATACTTGTAGCATTTGAGTTGAGAACTCAAGTGAAGGTTGATGTCAAGAAAGAGGCAACTTTCAAGGCTACCAAGAAATCCAAGGGTAAACAACTTCAAGATAGTGATGAGTCTTCTAGTGATGAAGAGGAATATTATGGCAAGAAATGCAAGTTCTCTAGAAAGCACAAAATTATGAAAAATATAAGATGTTTCAATTGTGGAAAGTTTGGTCATTATGCTACTGATTGTACTATTCCCAAGAATGAAAGTGATGAAGATAAACAGGATTCTAAGAGCAAGGATTCTGAAAAGCACAAGCATCACAGGAAAAACAAATATGAGCACAACAATCAAGGAAAGAGGTATTCTCACAAGCACAAGAATATTTTCTACCTAGACAAAGCAAGTAAGTGTTCTAGTAGTGATAGTGAAAGTTCTTCAAGTGATAATGAAAATGAGATGTTCATATCAAAAAAAGAGGAAGAACCAAAACATAGATTCATTATCATGAAATGTCTTAGATGTGGAAATTTTGGTCACCTTGAGGATGATTGCACAAATAATGATTTGGTTTCTAGTATGTATGAGGATGCTTCAGAAAACAATAAGGAAGATGCATGTATGGTTTTTGAAAAGGGTAGCACCTCTAGTGATAAGAAATCTGAAAAAGGCTTTGATGATTCAAAAAGCAAACATATAGAGGAAGGTGAAGTAGATCTTGAAGGTGAACTTATTAGTGCTCTTAGTGCTTTGAAAAAGGAAAGAAAGAAGAATGCTAGACTCAAGGATAAGTTAGATGAATGTTGTATGGAGAGAGATGATCTTATAGAAAGTCTTGACTTCTCTATGGCTAAGACACAAGAACTCAAGGATGAGTTAGAGTCTAAGGTTCTTGAGTATAGTGAGTTAGAACAGAAAATGGCTTCTTTGAAAGAGGAAACTAAAGAGTACAAGGATAAGCTTTACAGGTTTCAAGATAGATCCAAAATGGTTAAGTCACTCATCAAAGGTCAAAGAAAGACAATAGATAAAATAGGCCTTGGTTTTGTTAAGCCACACAAGGAACAAGTTGGAGAGTCTAGTAAGAGACTCCAAAAGGAAGAGATTTTTGATGAGGAAAGTATTTCAAAAAAGGAGTCCTTGAATGATAGATGCACAGAAATAGAAAACATAATTCATAATGAGAAGAAGAAGTTTTCAGAACCTAAGAGGTCAATTAAAGGAAAGTTTCAAGGCAAATGTTTTGCTTGTCACAGGTTTGGTCACATGGCTTCACATTGCATGGCTCAAGTGAAGGAGGTAAATGACAGTTTCAGAGCTAATTCAGTAGTCTCCCAAGCATAGGGAGATGCTTATGGATATTCTAAGGTCCATAGAAGTATAGTCCTAGGATCCTGAAGTGTTCACACACTTTGTGGGACACGTGCAATAGTTCCAGGAACTGGTCATACAATTTCATGATCATGAAGTCAAGATGGTTTCCACTGTCATAGTGGACCCACCACTCCATATCATTGCGTGTGTGAATCACATACCTTTCAAGTGGGTTTTTATTGATACAAGATCATCAATCAATATTATCATGACCAAGGTATTAACATACCTGAAGTTACCCAAGACACGTATTGTACCTTCCACCTTCACGTTGAGAGTTTTCAATGATGCATTATGCTCGATTGATCGGTACGATAGTCTTGCCTATTCAGGTGGGGCTGAAGACCATCCCCATGATGTGTCATGTGATTGAAGGTGCTATGCAATATAATATACTTCTAGGGAGGCCTTGGATAAGAGAAATGCATTGTGTCCCCTCTATTCTCCATCAGTGTATCAAATACGTGCATGAGGGATAGGTTCACGTGGTGCCTTCAGATGAAGAACCATTTAAATACATGAATCTAGCAGATTTATCAAGGGATTTTGTGCTCCCCTCAATGCACCTAGACATACGACCTAGTGTTGCCGATCAAAGAGCCAGGAGGTAAAATGAAGAGAAGTGTGTGCCAAACCTACAACATTTGTATCTCAACGATCGGAGCACACGACAGCTGCTTCTACTAGACCATCGGCATCCATGATGCATCGGGATGATGGGAAGCTAAAAGCAAATATGGGTGAAAAAGAGATGAAGCGAGTGCCCAAACTAGTTGTGATCGAGGTTCCTACTCCCATGGAAGTAGAGAATGCTCAAGGAGAAGTCGAAGAGGCACCTCAACCCATTTTTCTTGCATCTTCAGTAGGGTCATCTGCACCGTAGGTGACCGTTCATTTGGTTAATCCCAGATTGGGGGAATATATCATGCAGAATGTGATGTTTACACTGATCATCGAGACTGCATGAGATATGGGCCGACCACGAGCCCATCGCCTTCTCATAGGGATGGTGGTACCACTGGGGGTACCTCCTAACCAAACTAATTTCATCTATGGAGGGCTCGACCAGCTTGCATCTCGCACCCCCATGGATGAAGATGATGATGAGCCATTCATTGTGAATGTTCATTATCTTTCTAACCTAGAGTATACCTTACGATATTTTGAGCGTTACCATTGGCATGGTTACGGTCTCGGATTATCTGAGCAGGGGTGTAGGAGGCCTTATGAACCACAATATCAGTTGCCTACTGATAGGTTCGAGTTAGGATACTATATTGGAGGACAGGATGAACTCCTCATGGCATCTTTAGACCGCCTGTACCTCAGCCTGGGGGAGGAAGTCGACTTTAATCCTTATCACCCCAATCCTTCCATCTTTTCGTAGGGATAACCGGATAGTGTCTTATGTCACTATAGGACCACCCGAGACATATCACGAAGATATCTTGGTGGAGACCGGTCCAGAGCCTATACCAAGAGAAAACTTGGATGAACAAATCTATGCAGCAATCGATGACATAGGCCTA
Organism: Wollemia nobilis; assembly: GCA_028583015.1. Classification (NCBI taxonomy): domain Eukaryota; kingdom Viridiplantae; phylum Streptophyta; class Pinopsida; order Araucariales; family Araucariaceae; genus Wollemia; species Wollemia nobilis. The sequence continues at coordinate 12,159 of JAQPPZ010009839.1, forward strand.
CGAGTTCACAATGCTGGCATAGCAAAAGACTCCGAGTCAGAATATCATTCTGATGAGGACATAGCAGAGTCCATCTCTGAGAGAGGGGGACCTAGCTGCATGTATGACATTGATGACAATGGTGAGTCCTCAAACAATGAGCGATATGAGGATGAGACTGAGTTGGCTTATCTAGGCCCTCTTAATTTACGTCATCTATTACCTTCAGAGATAGTCATTGAGGATGATCAATCCTCCATGGATGATAGAAGTTATCGAGAGTGGGCTTTCATGGGGCCCCACCTTCCCAATCGCCCGATTCCAGTCGGTAGTGGTGAAGGTCTCTATTACGATAGTGATGATGAAGATGAAACAGAGAGAGCCTATTTAGGGCCTCCCTACTTGCATCATCGTAATGCGCCATACACTACAGTGGATATGCATAGAGATATCAATATTCATCCTCACCTCAGAGGAAGACCACCTAATTTGGATAGGATTTATCATATGGTCTTCCCTGATCCACCAACATTCAGAGAGCTCCTTGAGCCTAGCGATCCTATGTTCGAGTCTATCCATAGACCGGATCCAGAGATCCCCATACCCCTAGAACCACATCTCGGGGATGGAAGTTATACCAATATAGAGTCACATGCACGTGGTCCTGGAGACATGATCCATTCCATCAATATGATCTCCATTGATTTGACCACTCCACTTCACAACCCAGCTGATCCTTCCAAGCCATTGTGTCTTGATGTAGATGCTATTGATTGGGATCACGTTGAATCACCACTAGAGCCTGAAGATTTCTTCCCTAACGAAGAAATGTTGCAACCTTTTCATTTTGTGCTAGGTTGTGCACATGATGTTTATCATGCTGAGGATGCTTCCAATGTGGAACCCATAAACCCAGTAGATGACATCCACTTGATCCCTACGCCTCATCAACTTGAGGAGGGATCCCACATGTTAGTAGAGGAAACCTTTGAAGTGGATATCAGTAATGATCCCACCAATCCAAGGAAGGTTAAATTTGGAGAAATTTTATCTCTTGATGAGTGTGCCAACCTCATCCCTCTACTGAAAGAGAGACCTGATCTCTTTGCTTGGACTTATAAGGACATGCCAGGTCTAGATCCAAAATTGGTTACTCATAACCTTTCGCTAGATCTATCAAAGAAGCCAATCAAGAAAAAACTCAGGAAGATGCATCCGACAGTAGCCTTAATGGTTAAATATGAATTGCAAAAGCTATTGGATGTAGAGTTTGTCATTTCCATCGACTATCCAGAATGGGTATCAAACATGGTGCTTGTAGGAAAACCTGATGGAAGGATCCGTATTTGTACGGATTTTAGAGACCTCAATAAGGCAACACCAAAGGATTCATTCTCATTTCCGAACATAGATGCTCTCGTAGATGCAACTATGGGTCATGAAATGCTCTCCCTAATGGATGGTTTTTTTGGTTACAACCAAATTTGGATTAAGCCCGAAGACCAGCATAAAACCATGTTCATAACGCCATGGGGGACATTTTGCTATAAGGTTATGCCATTCGGTCTTAAAAATGTTGGTGCCACATATCAATGGGCTATGACATATATCTTTCATGACTATATGCATAAGATCTTGGAAGATTACATCGATGACTTATTGGCGAAGTCATTGCTGCATTTAGAGCATGCTGAGGTCCTGAGAAAGGTCTTCGATCACCTGATAGAGCATAATGTCAGGTTGAATCCTAAGAAGTGCGTATTTGGTGTAACTTTAGGAAAACTCTTGGGATTCATCATTTCAAAGTGAGGCATCGAAGTTGATCCAACGAAGGTCAAGGTAATTTTAGAAATGCATCCTCCCATGAATATCAAGGAATTAAGAAGCCTATAGGGCAAAGTAGCATCCATAAAGTGATTTATCGCATAGTTATCGGATAAATGTCGACCCATGAATCGACTGCTACACAAGGGGGTCCCATTCAATTGGGACGAGGACTATCAAGCAACCTTTGCTGAGATTAAGCAATACCTGGCAACGCCACTAGTGCTAGCTCCACCAAGACCAGATGAGCCTTTTTTGCTATATATATCGACAACTGAATTTGCATTAGGGACCATGTTAGCCCAAAAGAATGTGCAAGACAAAGAGTAGGCCATATATTACATTAGTCGAACCTTGGTGAGTTATGAGATAGGATATGCATATGTGGAAAAACTATGTTTAGCAGTAGTGTTCGCTACAAAGAAATTGTGACATTATATGTTAAGTCATACGACGTATGTCATATCAAAACAAAATCCTTTGTAGTATATGATGAGCAAGACATATCATAATACACGTACTGCAAAGTGGATCATGCTATTGATAGAATTTGATTTGGAATTCATTAGCCAAAATTCCATTAAGGGATAGGTCATAGCTGATCAACTAGTTGAGGTACCTCTTGAAAATAGTAGGCCCCTCACCATTGAGCTTCCTGATGATGCAGTTTTTGCCTTATCAGAAGCACCCAAACTCGAAGAACCAGATAACAAAGCTGATATGACCTTGTTCTTTGATGGTTCGAAGTGTGAGCAAGGGGGTGGTGTAGGAATAGTGTTGTTCACGCCGCAAGGTGCTCCTATGCCCTTGTCATTCAAGTTGGACTTTCCTTGCACTAACAATAATGTTGAATACGAAGCCCTAATTTTGGGCCTCCAAATAGCTATTGCCATGAAGATTAAAAGGTTAAATATCTTTGGTGATTCCCTTCTCATTGTTAACCAAGTGAAGGGACTTTTTCAGTGTCGATGTCCTATCCTGAAGTCTTACAAAGATCTTGTTGATACATATTTAGCTCAATTGGAATGGTATGACATCGAGGCAATCCCTCATTCATCAAACATATTTGTAGACACTATGGCATCTTTGGGATCCTTAATCCCTCAGAATCCATCTACTGATTTTACTACCATCCACGTAAAAATATTGTCACACTCTATTATGCAACGTGAAGCTTTGGATAACAAAGAGTCAATCAACATGATTCAGGTAGAACCAAACCATGAGTGGTTCTATAGAGCCAAATATTTTCTCAAGAGAGCACCTTGGGGGTCATTGATCTCGTAGGATCCTACGAGGAGTGGTACTACCATTCACCATAAGGTTGTTTCCTAGTATGCATTTGTGAATGTTGAACCATAGGGGGAACATGTTGTCTTGTCAGTTGAGGCTGAGAGCTATCAGAACTGGATGTCATAGATATACGACTTCCTTAAGCTTGGTGTAATCCCTCAGGGATTATTGCATGCCATGAAGCGCACATTTAAATAGAAAGTGACAAAGTATGTCTTGTTAGGAGATATTTTGTATCATTGAAGCTACGATGGAGTTCTCCTTCATTGTCTTGAGCCCCAAGAATCATCTTGGGCAATTTTGCAAGCTCACGATGGTACGTGTGATGGCCATTTCAGTGGCATGGCTATCATCAAGCGCATCCTTCGCATGGGTTATTATTGGCCCACTATGGAGAAGGATTGCAATGTGTATGTCAAGAAATGCGTTAAATGCTAACATCATGCTAATCTTGCGCACCTACCATCATAGGCCTTACAACCCATTCAAGCGGCTTGGCCATTTTCTCAGTGGGGTTTGGATCTCATCGGTAAGATCTCTCCTCCATCATCGGGTCGGCATACATTCATTATTATGGCTACTGAGTACTTTACTAAGTGGGTGGAAGCAATCCCGTTAACAATGACAACTGGAGCACGTATTGCTGAGTTCATACTCACCAATATCATAAGTCATTTTGGGATACCATCCAAGATAATTTTAGATAATGGAACGTCATTCAAAAATAAAATTGTGAGAGCTTTGACGTTCAAGTACAAGATCAAACATAGTTTTGTGACTCCATATTATCCATAGGCAAATGGGCAGGCTGAAGCTTCAAACAAGATAGTGGTTTCCATCTTGAAAAATATGGTACAAGAACACCATAAATATTGGCACATCCAGTTGCCCCTTGCATTATGGGCTTACAGGACTAGTATTCGGACACCCACTAGGGCAACTCCATTTTCACTAGTATATGGCACTGAGGCCATTATGCCCTTAGAGTTGGAAATTCCAATGTTGTACATCGCATTGAAAGAGTTCATCGATGATGACACTACATGACAAGCTCACCTAGATCAATTGATGCTACTTGATGAACATCGCATGAATGCCCTTGAGCATCTCCATGTTTATCAAGAGCACTTAAAATGAGCTTACAATGACAAAGTCCATCTGAGAGACTTTGAGGTTGGTGATCTTGTGCTGAAAGAGAACCAACAGAACTCAAATATACCACCAAAAATGTGAGACAAATTTATGGCTAATTGGTTAGGTCCTTATATCATCTCTGAGAAGATTGGACCTAGGACATATCGCTTAACATCGTTGGAAGGGGTTGAAGAGCCTGAACCTCTCAACATCCTTCACCTTAAAGCATTTTATGCCTAAAACCATCAAAAGGCCCCAAAGGCATCTGTAAGCCCTTTGGTCATCCAATAAAAGGCTCCAAAGGCATCTGTAAGCCCTTTGGTCAAATTAAAAAGCAATAAAATCTAAAAAAAATTGGAAAATATCAAAATTCAAAAATATTGCATTACATTTCATTTGCATCATTGCATTTCATTTACATCATGCATTTCATTTTTCACATGCATTTCATATTGCATTGCATTAGGCATATCCATCCGTCACACTTGCATTAGGATAGTTTGTGTTTACAATCTTACAAATGACACCACATTTGTATTTCAATCATGCATCTTTGCACTATCATCTATCATCCATTCACCCTTGTGAGTAATTGTGTTTTTCAACACAACCCTTCTTGTTGCTATGAAGAATATACTAAGGTTTTTCAGTCATTCAACCATACCTAGTGGTCTTCTCAAGAGTTTGGTAGAAAGCTTGCTTTGCTTTTGTAGATGAGGTCTAGTTTTGATAGCCCTTAGCATATCAGAATCCTATCACTAATATCCAAACTAAACAATCCTAATTAGGACTAGGGAAAGATGAATGCTATAAAGCGGGACCAGGTATCCTGAAGTGAAAAGTTTATTCTTGCTTATCCCCTTATGCGAACGGTTCAGGAAATGTTGACAGTTGGAAAAAGGACAAGCTTACCCCCTACCCGAATAAATCCCTTGCTTACAAATGAAGGAGCAAAATCCTATAATGAAATCCCCAAGTGAAATTCCAAAGTTAAATCCTCAAAAATCAAATCAAATCAAGATCAAATTCAAAGTGAAATCCTATCAGTATCAAATCCCTTGCTCAAAGAAAAAAATATATATATAAAAAAGAAAAGTACAAAATAAATAGTGGTTTTTATCACTAAAAAAAGTATAAAATAAACAGTGATTCTTATCACTTTACATGAGCAAGTATCCCGATAAATTAAAGAAAAGAAGGGGGTGAGCTTGAATCCCTGGAATTGTCAGCACTACCGTACCTTACGCATGATGATATGTCTGATACATTAGCATTTCGCTTTTGTGTAGACCAATATTTGAATGTGGAAGAGCTAGCTTCAGGTGTCCTGTATCGCCTAGTAGTCTAGTCCAACTAAAATCTAAACCTAGGATTGGATAGACATTTGAGGATCCCCAATATTAGCAATGGGTTGAAAGAATCCCACCTGACATCGGGGTATGCTTATGCCTTATCTAAATATACTCATTTGCACACACAGGGATAATGAATAGTTAGGGTCTATCCTAGCGAAAGCCTTATATTTCAGAAGTCTAGTATGGTCAGTATACAACTTTTGATAAGTCAACTAGGGTGTTTGAGTCTCATGGAAAACCTCAAAAATTCCCAAATAGCAACAAACAATTTTCAATGCAATCATCAAAAATCAATTTCTTTTATGAGAGTTTGTTTATTAGAATTATTTATAATATAGGCTAGATACCGGATGGATGTCAGAAATGATATTTAAATGGCCACTGACTATGTTATACATATTATTTTAATTTACAAAAGCTTATGAATAGAAACCATATATCATTGCATCTCACATATGGGTGTACAATTTATCAATTTTCATAAAAAGATATAGCAATTACATCTCATGATTGTTATACATTCTGTGGTGTCATCCATTAGATTGTTAAACTCATATTGCATTCATACATTATGTTTTAAGTGATTAAAGCATACATGTCCACTTACAAAAAATCATCAAAAATAAAATATATATGCAATACATACATGGCATAGATTATGTCATAACAACATAAATTAAATGCATACAAGTACAATAAATCAAACATGCATTTAAACATCATATATCGCATTCATATACATTCATCATAAGTAGTCCACCTACACATATATATCATTGCATCTCAAATCATACATTCATCATCTATCTAGTGCATGTCATCCATACATCACATCATATAGCATAAAATAAACATCACATCTAAGCATTGCATCCATATGCATCTCATAAAATCTAAAAATAATAAAAATAATAAACTGCACATATAATGAGTCTCAATGTCAGATCATATATATATATATATTGTGTGTATCAAAAAATACATAATAATAGTACATTAGCATATGTCAAAAATACCCGTAGGCTACATCTGTGTAGGTCCTCGACCTTACACACAAAAATGGTACAATAGCATCTATAAGATCTGTACTAAGTAGCACCTGCACCCCTAGCCTGAGAGGCTCCACCGTCGCCTCCACCATCCCTGTGAGTCCTCCTAGAGCTGGCACCAGAGGTCCTCTCTGACCTATGTGATCTACGACTGGAGCTAGCTGAGGACTGGCCTGTCTCTCGAGTGTGAGTCCTCTGAGACCCTGAAGCCATGGGCATCTCCAGAATCTCACCCTCGAGTAGCCCAATCGATCCTCTCAAGGTAGAGATGTAGGCAGCACTCCATGCTCCATCATCGATGTGCTACTGCACTAGAGCCCGGAGTCTCCTGATCTCTACCCCCTGATCCAGCCCTGCTAATCCCTATACTACCTAAGCTACTAGAGTAGCTGGAGGTGCTAGAGCAACCTATGAAGAGGAGGGATCCTCCCTCCCAGCCCTGAGTGCATCATACTATACCCTAAGAGCATCTAGCTGAGACTAGATGAGGATGCTTGGCCTGTAACCCATTGTATCTCTGTATCTACTATGGTAATCTTAGCCTGCAGAGTGGTCTTCTCCTCCTCATAGCTGTGCCACTAAGACTGCCCTACTATGAGTCGAGACTATAGATCCCCCACCTTTGCCTGTAAGGTGGCAATGGTGGTGTCTCGATGTAGAAGTTGTGTCTGCAGAGAGCCTACCTGAGTCTGTAGGCTGGCAACCTAGGCCCTGAGCTGCCCAACCTCATTATCAGGTGGTGCCTCACCCTCCTCGAGAGCGTCATCCTCCTCCTCAGCTGGAGGTGCATCCTCTATAGCTCCCTCACCCCATCCACCCTCAGTCCTCTGATGGACTCGATGCTCATGAGGATCGACCTCGACTCCCTTTGCACCCTCTACTGCATCATCAACTACCCTACCTAAGGGGCCCTCAAAGCCTCGCCATACCCTGAGGGTCCACCAAGTGTCATAGTCAGGAGTAGTCCCTACATCTGTCAAACCTGACTCCTAAAAGTCATCATCCTCATCACCTAGTGGAGTCACCCTAGGCCATGTCAAGTCCCTCTCTAAAGTGAGGTGATGATAGATAGTAGGCAGCTCTAGAATGTCCTACCTAATCCCAAACTATCAGGTAACGTGAGAGAAGTAAAAGAACTCTCATACCTCAGACTTGCATCCGAGGAGCCATCTATCTCTGCATGCCCGACGTAATCGATCATCAACCTCCATCCATGGAGGGCAGTCTAGGTATGGGTGCCAGTCAATATGATCCACCTATAGTCCTACGAACCATCCAATGTAGTGCGCTAGGTCCCCTATGTGAGACCTACTTCAAAAGCCCTCCTACTCATGAGGCCAGCATATCGCATAGCACTAGTGCACCTCCTCAATGGTGCCAATCTCGAGTGGTAGGCCAATGGGATGCTCAATATTGATGTGCTACCACCCCCAGATCTAAAGTAGTAAGCTACAATCGATGCCAACTCTGCTCCTCTACATAATCTGATACAACTCATTATAGAGCTACGCTAGTAAGGCACTCCCCCAGGATAGGATCAAGGGTTGATCAATAGGACTCGCTAGGACATCCATAGTCCTAGCTAGGAGGTTCCAAGGGAACCTCACTCTAGAAGAGTCAGGTAGGATAATCTGCATAATCAAGTGCATGAAGATAGTTGCTCATTGAGAGAAGACCTGCTATGTATACCAATGCTCAATATGGACCCCTCCATGGTCTGAGTGTTGCTATGCTGCATCGTTACGACCATCGAAGATCATCATTAATACTACATTCTTCACATCCATCGATGAAGATGTGATGGCCTCACCATCTAGAGGGAGTCAGAAGATGTGATAGACATCCTCCAAAGTGATGGTCATCTCACCTATCGATAGGTGAAAGGTATTGGTCCGTGCATCCCAACATCGGGCCAATGCAGTCATATAGGCCTGATCGGCCCTGATGGTGGGGAGGTGTAAGACATAGCCAAATCCTATAGCCCCAAACCAATCCTAATCCACCTAGGTAAAGGCACCGCATAGGTTGTGAAGGATCTCTGATTCCCTCACCCTCAGGTGAGTTTGGTCGATAGCAGATAATAAGGCAAAATTAAATAAAAATCAATCATAAACATCAAAAACGACTTAAAAATGACAAACAAAATTATAAAATCATAAAAACACAAAAAATAATGGAAAATGCACTTCAAAATTTAAAAAAACTTAAATCTTAAAAATTAAAAAATAAAAAATTAATAAAATTTGCTAAGGTTTCGAGCCGCGGCTCAGACCCATGGTTGGGATGGCGGTCAAATTTTTGACCATTGGGATTTGAATCCCATCATGGCTGATAGCCACGCCCCCAATTTTCCAATTGGGGACCGTGCTTGCCATCATGGTCAGGAGGGAAGGCCTTTTCAAGGTCCTTCCTCATCCCGAGACCCCCAAAAAAAAAAAAATAATAAAACAAAAAAAAAAAACAAAAACAAATTAATTTTAACCCTCCCCTTAAGCTAACCTAAGCTAAACCTAACTAGGGTGAGGTTCATTACCGATGGTTTAATGAAGTTCATTTGACCCATTAATTAATGAGGTTAATTTTAAAATCGGTAAAATAAAAATGGTCAAGGGTTTTGTGTGCTTCTACCTTAGTAGCACCGGCTCCTCCAGGTTGGGCTGCCATCGATGCGGTTGGTGGTGAGGTCGAGTTCCAGTAGCACTTCACGTTAGAATTGTCTACTCACCTCTCAGAGCACTCAAGATTTGCAAGCTGTCAAATTGAAAATGATGTCAAAAATGATAGAAATTTTTTAAATATTTCTTATTTTTCGCCTGACCGTGGTTGACACTCGCGAGCGTAGAACTAGGGTTTTCTGATCACGACTATCAGTCACGGCTAGAAAATTTTGAAAACCTAGCTGTTGTTGACAAATGTGGCTAGAAAACTATAATAAATGCTAAAAAATCCCATCGTGAGGAGCTAAAAATTGCTAAATTAAAAATACCCACATGACCAGAATTGTAAAAAAATTCACAAAATAACAAAAAAATTAGATAAACTAAAAAGCCAAATGTGCCTTGTACCTAGTAATTTACCCTATACACTTGGCGGTTGCAGTGACTTGCGCTCCATGCAATCCGACAAGATGAGTAAATTACCATAAGGACATTTGGGGTAAATTCATCATCGTTGAATTGATATGCTTCATTTCAAACCCTAAGAAGGCCCAGACGACCGGACTGCTCCATGGGAATGAAGCAATCATATCACTTCTTCTATGATATTTTTAGCAGATCATCAAACAATATGATTCAACACATGCCTAATTGGAATTGCTATCATCTTGATTCCCTAAGAAGGCCATTAAGGTTGGACCACTCCATGGGATAGAGATGTACAATTACTCTTAATAGTTGCAATCATAGCTGATTAGGCCTAATCAATTATCAAATGCTAAATCTTATTTTGTTCAAAGTCATTCATAGTGGTCAAGTGACTCATCACTTCATTTAATTGTCCTACCCTCATCGACTCGTCGCTTGAGGGGGTAGTCATAATATCATAATCATAATCAAAGTCAACAGAAGATCCCTTGATCGTAGATCTCTTGATCTTGTCAAAATTATGTTCATCTTACGAATCATTGCCAATGACTATCATAAGCTTACCCTTTGTTGGGGCAAAAAGCAAATATGATAGTTAAGTTAGTAGCTCTCCTCCTTTTGGATCTATATGGCACGGAAGCCTATAGTAGCCCTGAGCTACCCGATCACCGCTGGAGCTTGCCAAAGCTTTGCAAATTTAAGCCTTCCATCCAGTTGGAAGCAATGATTCTAGGATGTGCATCCTTTTGCTGGACCCTGAGCATCTAATGTTGATCAGACTAATGATCATCATCCAACCTATGACATCATTTTAGGAGGTCTATTTTTGCTCAACGTTGTTCGATCTCACAACGCATCTCAAAAGGGGCATCTATAGACACCTAAAACATGTCATGTCGAGGTGACTACTCATATGGGACATGCTAGAAGACCATATGGAAGACCTTGGACAAATACCAAGGTATAGCAGTGGTTTTAACCACTCAATTAGGTAGTTTGGCCTAATCAGTGTTAGCCATGGTTGACACCCATGGTTAGTAGTGCTGACCGCGCCTCAGAGCCATGACTAGCATCAAAAATTAGTTGGCCTTTGATCGAGTCAAAGTTGGTTCCAAATGGCCAATTGGTTGCAGATCTGAGTGGTTTGGGGGAGGAATTATCGAGAAGCTTCCTTCCAACTGCTCTAACTGCCCATTCTTGATCTTGGCTTCCTCATGAAGCTAGGACATAGCCCTCCAAGGTGCTATAAGAACCCCATCCAAAATGGGGAAAGAGAGAGATGCATAGGTGAATTTGAGCAGTGAAGCCCTGTCGAATTCAACACTCACCTAATTGCATTGTGATATTGCTTTCTTGCCCCTAATTGAGAGATTGAAATGGCAATTCAAGCCATGGAGGTCCTAGGAGGTTAGGAGAGCCAAGAAACGCAATTACGCCCATTTCACGTGCAATCAGAGCAATTCAACCACCAAATCTGTTAGAGGACACAGAGGCGACCCTTGACCATCAATTTGGCAAGAGGATTCAGAGATTTAGCCCTTGAATTGGAGGACAAGCACACTTCAAGCTCCGTCATGGTTGTCAGTCATGGCTAACAGTGCTCACCGTGCCACAGAGCCATGGTTAGGGTATCATCCCTGATTTCCTTGCTTTCTAGTCGTAGGATTTTTTAATGGCATTAGATTAAGCATAATTTAGGTTTAATTGCATTATTAGAGATTTTTGACCGGTAGAATTAGTTGTTTAGTTGTCTTGCTTTCAATATTGCAATTAGGATACTAATGAATCTTTTTCATGCTTCCATGCTTTCAAATTCATAATTAGGCCATTAGATAGATACATATGCTTTTCCTTTACATGTTTCATAGAATATTTTCATGTTTTTCATAGGTTTACTAGCTTTCTTGCATTTTCTTGATTATATGCTAGTAACATCATCTTTTCATACAATTTCCTCAAAAAGCCTCATCAAGAGAGGCATCCTTTATTACTGATGCTTCTTGTTGTTTATTGCACGTAGGACTAACAGGGTTTTGACATGCAAGGCAACAAATGCCTCTAATCATGGAGAAGAAGGTCATCGACACCTTGGAGCAGTTCGTGTCATTTTAAAAGGCATTTGGAATGCACCTACCCTTGAGGGGGATTTGACACTATTGTAATTGTTGTATCAAATGGGTATCCCTAAGAGGGATGGATTTGTAACTTGACTTGATTTGAAATTAATAAAATATCTTTGTATTTTGTTTCTTTTCATTCTTGTCAATTTGTGTATGCCTATTTGCATCGTTTTCAGCAATTTCAATATTAGGTGTAAGCCTTTTTGGATGCTACAATAATATAGGATATTCTCTACCTTCTCAAACCAACTTTAATTTAGACATCCCTACTAATAATCCTATTATCCTTTATTTATTTAACTCCCTAATTCAAATAATATCTCAAATTATAAATATCATATAAATACTCATCCCCTTGTACATACTCTTCCTAAATCATCTAATCAACAACCTTCCCAAGTTCAAATCCTCATTTATCAAGTAAAACAATTAGAACAATGAATAAAATCTATCTATAATCAATCTATCCATCATAACCAATATTATAAACACTTATTCAATCAACCTTTAGATTTATTTTCCTCAAATATCCATTTTCTCCTACATATATGACACCTAACTTCAAAATATTTGAAGGTGATCTAGACCCTATTCAACACCTTAGAGCTTTTCTTATGGCTTGTGATGACATTGCACACAATGAGATATTATTACTCAAGACATTCCCTAAAAGCCTTAGGGATAGTGCACTAGAATGGTATTATCAACTACCAAAATATTCCCTTAAAACTTTTACCAACTTCACAACATATTAATACAATATTTTTCCATCTTCATTGAAAGAAAACTTAGCCTTATTGATCTATTAAAACTAAAACAATTTGAACATGAATCCTTTAAATATTTTCTTACTAGATGGAACACCATTATAGGAAAACTCAATCATGTCCCTCCTCAATTTGAACTTCTTAATATCTTCATCAAAAGCCTTAATTACCAACTAGCATACCCTTTGGAGAAATCTAGGGTGTGGTCCCTCAAAGGTGCAATTGACTTAGCCACATGTGTGGAGGATGCCCTTAAAAATAGAGAGCAATTAAAGGTAGGAAAATACATAAATTCCCTTCCCCTTCAACAAACTTGTAGACACAAAAAATTGACCCACTAAGGTGAGTAATTTTCCCTATATCCCTTTTTTTATCCTTGGAAAAGAAGGGTCATCTTTGACCCAAATTTTCCATTGACAAATATTCTTCATTCCTCATAAATACTATACTATTATATTGGTCTAAAAAATATCTTTTCAAAGGTATATGATATGACCCATTTTGACTCCGTTTGACCCTCCAAAATGTATTAAAACTGCATAGGGGTCCAACAATTGCAAAATCATGATCGGTCTTTGCGGGGTGTGATTTTGCATTTCTAGGATTTTCTTCTAGAAAACCTTAATTTTAAAAGTTGATTTCTTTTGAGGTTGGTTTTTCTTAGTTTTTCCTGCCTATTCTTCTTTCAAATCCACTATAAAAGGAGGTTTTGAAGTTTTCTTTTTCCCAATCAAGTTTTACCAAGCAAGTTCAATAACAACAATTTTTATTCAAGTTCTATTTTCTTGAGGTCTTATTCTTCTTTTGCAAGTAAGCTAACTTGCAAGTGTGAAGTGTTATCTATTGAAGCTTTTTTTCTACTGCATTGGATTGTGTTGCTACTCTTGGTGGACAAGTGTTGAAGCCCTAAGGAGTAATCTACTACTTGGAGGTCTCCATCCCTTTTGCTTGCTTCTTCACTACCGCCAGGTTGTTTTTGCTCTTTTGTATTTTTCATATTAGTTAGGTTTTAATTATGCATCTATCAATTCATATTTTTTGAGTTCTCTCTTTGCTTCTATAAAATCATGCTCGATCATACCGAGGTGCAACTTCGTCGATCTATGAAATCGCGGTCACTCCTTGTGGGGCACAAATTTGCATAGACCATGTTTGGGGGTAAATTGATACCCCAAAATACTAGATTCATATTTTAGATAGCCTATAGAAAATAATGTTGTATTCTATGCTTTATTATATTGTTCTATTTTGTTGTATTCTGTTATGATTGTTCATATTCCAAAGATCAACTTTCGCTTCTATTTTCAAAGGTCAACTAAAAGGACCTAGGGGGCTTGATTGTTGTGCCTCCAAGCATTTGCTATATAGCAGCCTAAGAAAAATCCCTAATTCTAATCATATTTTTTAAGTGTTTGCCAAGCTATCTTGCAGGAACAAAAATTATTGATATCACTGGACAAAGGATAAAATCTAGGATCAACCATCGGATAATATAAGTTCCCTAAGTTAGTCTTTAGGCTATTTGTTGGGTTTTTTTTAATTCTGTTAAAACCCTATATATTATTTAAAAGTAATATGTAATTAATTAATTCTAGGCATTTAAAAGGAAAATAACATATAGTGTGCACTTAAGGTTAATATTGATTGTGCATCTTCTCTTGAGCCCTTGCTTGAAGGTTTTCTATCTTAAAACCCTAGGGTTAGAAAGAATTCAAAGGAAGAATCATTGTGGGGTTAGTTCTTGTTTTATTGCATATTGTATTTTTGCATTGTCCTTTATCTTTTATAGCATAAATTTAGAAAGGCCAAACATAGGTGATTGTCTTGAATCGAATACATCAAACATTCCTAAAAACCATTGGACTTGAAGTGAGTCCTTAAACCGTTCTCAATGAATTCTTCTCTCCTCTTCCACACCGAGTATAGAGAACAACATAGCCACCATGGTTCGTCTCAAGGCTTTATCTTGTGGATCCAACCTTGAGAATCATATATGGTAGGGTGGTTTTCCCCCTCTACATCTTTGGTGAACCCAATGTGAAGACCTCCTTTTCTTTTAAAACCTTAAACAAGATCATTAATTTGTTTGTTTGGTTGTAGATCATTAATAACATATTTAAGAATATTTCTTTGTGTGCTTATTGTTAGCATTATTTTATATCCTTTTGCTTCTTCTAATGGCTCCCTTCCTTAGAAGTCAGCAAAATCTTCTTGAGTATGGTCATGTTCCCCAAGAAGATGATCAGATTGATAGAGAGAACCCTAACCTTGATGTAGAAGAGCAAGAACATGTTGAAACTAAAATAAACTATGATCCCTTGAATATCCTAAGGATCACTACATTTTTAAATCATTTGATCATGTTTTGGGTTTCATGGACTGACATAAGGAGTCTTTACTTAAGACTATGAAACAAAAATCTCAACTCAAAAGAGGTGAGACTCTTCTTTCTCCTCCAATCATCTCTCCTAGGCATGTTCATAATAACCCTTTGTTTGAATCTTTGAATCATGGTAATCCTACCCATAAACCAACCTATACCACTACTGTAACCACCAATGTTGGAAGAAATCCACAAGTTCCTCCAACCAGTAGTGTCACTCAAAATTATTTTTAATTTCCTCCTCAATCTGCTAATCTCAACACTTTTGCCTCTATTCCACCAAATGTTAGTTATCCTCTCCAACAAGATACCACATATCATAACAATATCAATACCTCCAACATAATCCAAGTTCCTTTTCAACAACCTATATATATCCCTCCCTTTAGGAATTTAGGGGCATTGCATAATAGTAATCCAGAGGTGCAAAATTTGGCAAATATGGTAAAACAATTTTTTTCAAAAGTGGAGATAATTCAACCTTCTATTTTCACATAAAACTATAAATATATGTGTAATCAGCCTCTAGATCCTATTGTTGCTACTATATCTTATCCTAAGCATTTTTCCATACCGTTTTTACCTATATACAAAGTAACAAAAGATTTGATTGAGCATCTAAGAATATTTAGAACAACTTGCTATGATCTCATCTATGATGACATGTTATTACTGAAGATATTTCCTAAGAGGCTTGTTGGCATGGCATTAGAATGGTACTATCAATTACCCAACCATTCTTTAAATAATTTTGAAGAGACAACTGAATTATTTGTTCAATAGTTTGGTGTTTATATTGAGAAGAATGTAACTATAAAAGATGTCTATGATTTAAAGCAAGGCAAAGAGGAAAGTTTTTCAGAATTCTTGTCTCCCCCTAATGAATCATACACTATAGGGAGGTTTTCACCCTCTACAAAACCAACCACAACTTACCCTACCTAGACATTTTCAGGTGCAACTAGGTCTACCCCTTGCTCTAATTTTGATGAAGCTAATGGAAGCCAAAATGATTAATATCCCATCCTATAAACTTGTAAGATCTCAAAAACAACCCCCCATAAATATTGTGCTTTTCATCAAGGTTATGGTCATTTGACCAATCAATGCAAAATACTTTGAAATCATATCCATGACCTCATGCAAAAGGACCAACTTGTCCTTGTTGATGGCAAAACCTAAATCCTTCTAAGAAATAACCTTACCCATACACTGTAAATTCATATCCTATTTATTAAACTTCATCAAGACCCACTACTAGTGGTCCAAAATCCTATTTCTTAGAGCATGCAATCATTTAATCCTCTTACTTAAAGGCACCAATACTAAGTTCAAGAAGCACCTTTAACATATTCTTCTACTTTGAAAGACCTAATTTCAACTATACATTATCCATGTATATTCTCACCAAAACATGCACATATAGGGCTCTTAAGGTTTTTCGTACGTGCTCTTAACTAAGATATTTTTACCTTGAGGTCTACTCTTTGCTTGAAACTCTTAAATGTGCCCAAAATCTCTATTTTTTGCTCTTAAATGAGCCCACAATTTTGCTCATCTATTTATTTGGCGTTGTTAAATGAGCCCACAATTATACTCATCTCTTTGTCTAGCGCTCTTAAATGAGCCCATTATTTTTTTCATCTCTCTATTTGGTTCTCTACAACAAGCCCAAAATTTTTCTCATCTCTCTATCTAGTGCTCTTAAACGAGCCCATAATTTTACAATAACAATCTATCAAGGTTTTTTCATGCACTCTCATAAAAGAGAAATTTCACCTTGAAGCTCTTTGCACACACTAAGCACATCACAATTTTGCTCTCTTCAATGAGCCTAGTTTTAACCTTTTAAGCACCTTGATTAAGAGGCCAATATCATTAAACAAAACTTGGTGCATGTTAAACTTGAACCTTAGAATTGACCATCTGACAACCCTCAACCTTCAACATCTCATCTTACCCATTTTATTCCTCCACTCACCTCTCATATTCTAGGTATTTATATCCTTGACCATGTAAATTTTAAAATTGTTCCCTTGACAAATCAAGGGATATACACTTGCCTTCTCATTGTTGAATTTTCTTTATCTTAGAAAAATATTTGAGTTCACATCCTCATCATCTCTCTCTCTCTCTTACCCTAATTTTTTGTGTTAGCCTTTTGAATTTTGAGGTATGGGCATAGACTAGACTAGATATCTAAAAATATTATGTTTGATAGGCCATTGGTTATTCTATGACTATCTCTTGACTGCCAAAAATGTTAACTAGGATTCCTCCAATTGTTAGGTCATCATCCCCTTTGACCTCCTTATCTTTCCTCCTTATTCTCAAAATACAAGACATGTAGACTCACTTACCAAAGCCACACATATTTACACCTATCAAAACCCTATATAAAAACCCTTATTTTCAACAAACATAAAAATTGCAAAACATACTAGGACACTCAAACATGATCCATGCTTTGAAATGCGACAACAAACCATATCTAACTAAATTATCATAAGACCAAAAATTTTACCATTAACCTACCAATAAAGAATCCTCTTAACCCAATATCATGATAAACATTATCCAACCCTTCTAGATAACCATAAACCTCTTTATTATACTATACTAAGCTAATTCCATCTATGTTTCATATTTCTCCTTAACAAGAAAATCATTTTGAAAACTTTGTCAAAGTCACATATAATCATCTATACCTAAAAGTTTCAGAATCAAATGAATTTAACAAAAATATTAAATTAACCCTAAAATCAATTGCCAATTCACATATGACTTTATACCCCCAAATATGTGCATCAACTCCTAATGTCAATTCTCTTAACCATCATTTTATTATCAAATTTTAAGAAGAGGTATCAAACAAATAAACCAAACACAACACATCATATAAGCAATCACTATTCATTTAGGCCTTAATTGATCATTATCAC